>JAOWBW010000577.1:1014074-1061144 GCA_026119855.1 Campanula takesimana
TTTGATGAAGAAGTAGTGATTCCGTGGATCATCCCGGACCAAGTTGTTGTCGTGAGTCCGTACTTTGATGTTGACTGTTTGACTTTGACTTTTGATGGGGTGCGGGCACAGTTGACTGCGGAATGCTTTGTGCTGGGGATGAATTGTAAAAACCGATTTTTGAGAATAATGAAAGACACCCTACTTTGAGTGTGAGTTTCTATCCTATTTCAGTTTTTAGACATGCTTAAGGGCGGACCAAATTAATGTGTGCCTTTCCGAGTGCTTGCTGCCGTCATTTTGAGCTTCTCTTGTTGGTGGGATTGATCTTTTCTGTAGACAGAGGGCGTTTGAACGTGCATGGGCTTCTTTCTTGAACTGACAAGGGCATGTTCTGTTTCTGCCTGCTGTCAAACGCGCGCGCGTATGGCTTTGGTAGTGGGAGGCGCGCGCATCTGGAATCGCTTGTCGGAGGCGCGCGCTTCTGGCTTGCTGAATTCCAGCCCCTTTCTTTTCTGAGCAGGGCACTCCAACAGCTATAAATTCAAACCATTTTCGATCAGAATGATCACACAGCAATATTCTGCATCCTTTTCTTTACCCTATACCTCAAAATTCTTGTAGCGATGCCCCCGATGACCTTTACTTTTAAAGTCAAGGTTTCCGTCCCCGAAGGTGAGAAGTCTGTCCCCATTGCTCCAATTGTGAAGATGCGTCCTAGCGTTTTTGATCGTTTGGGAAGACCAAATGAGGATGTTGTTGTCGCGGATTCTGTGAAGCCGGTGGTCCACGTGAGGGATTATAGGCCTCGTTATTTGCCTAAGAAGAAGACAGGCAAGGGGAATTCTTCTCATGTGTGGAAGCGTCCCGTGGTTGTTCCGGTCAAAGCTCCTTCCAGCAAGGGCAAGGAGAAGGTTGTTGATGAAGCTCCGTCTCGTCCGAGTGTCTTTTCTCGTCTTGGTGGTCTCGAGAATGCTCCACCTCCATCCAAGAAGACTAAAGGCTGTCCCCAAAAGCGATGGGTCCCCAAACCGAAGAAAGATTAAATATTTCTTTGTACCCCATGAGATTGCAATTTAGAATAGACCACTTCTTTAGGATTTAATGTTTTAATGTCTTTTAATAGCTCAAAATTTTCTTTGTAATGATAATAATGATTAGTGGATGAATAAAATTGCTCTCGTTAATTTGAGAATGATTTGGGTATTTGTTTATGTTTTAGACCGCACCCGAAGGTTGCCTACGTTCCTCCAGTGTAGAGGCTCAGGGTCTCCGTAGTTCAAACCAACGAAGACCATTTTATTTTTTTATTTTTTTTATTTTTTTTTGTGTGCACCCTGTTTTTTGCCTAGACCGCCCTTTCGGGTTTTCAATCTAGCGGGCTTCTTTTTTGCACGTGCTCTAATTTTTGCCTAGGCCCGCCCTTGCGGGTTTTCAATCTAGCGAGCTCTTTTTTTTTTATGGTCTTCGTTTTATTAGACATAAAACCTCTTCAATTTGTCGAGGTTGACTTCCTTTGGCAAGTTTGAATCTCCGTCTAAGTCCACGAGTCGGACTGCACCGCCGCTTAGTATCTTCTTGACTACGTACGGACCAATCCATCGGGGTCCCCATTTTCCAAGAGGGTTCATGGCATTAGGAGGGTGTTGTCTTAGGACCAAATCTCCCACACTGATGTTTTCGGGGCTTCACCTTTTTGTTGAAAGCCCTAGACATTCTTTGTTGATAGGCCCTCGTACGTTTCGATTGCCCTTAGCCTTTCTCGTTGAGTAGGGCTAGCTGTTCAATATCGACTTTGCATCCAATCGACTTCATTGACTTGGTTCTCGAGGAGGACTCGCAGGGACAGAACTTCGAGCTCTATTGGTAGCACAGCTTCGGAACCATATACCAGTGCATAAGGAGTTTCTCCAGTCGCTGTCCATATTGACGTGCAGTAGCCCCATAATGCTAGAGGTAACTTTTCGGGCCAATCCCTTCTAGTGGAGGCCATTTTCTTCACAATGGTCTCGATTGTCTTATTAGCTGCCTCGACCGCGCCGTTTTCTTGAGGGCGGTATGGAGATGACTTGTGCTTAGTAACCTTATATTCTACAGGAGTGCGTCCATCTCTTTCTCAAAGTGAGAGCCATTGTCTGAGATGATCTCATAAGGAACGCCGTATCGGCACATGATGTGGGTTTTCACGAATTCGGCCACATTCTTGGCGTTGAGAACTCGGTAAGCCTGTGCTTCGACCCATTTTGTAAAATAGTCCACGTCTACTAGGACGAAAGATTTTCCATTGCTTCCAGTAGGGTGAACTTTGTCGATGATGTCTATGCCCCAACAAGAGAAAGGCCAAGGCGTGGTCATATTGTAAAGCTGTGAGGGTGGAGCGTGCTGTAGATTGGCATGGAAATTGGCATTTTGCGCACCTCTTTGACTTTCTCGATGCAGTCCCTTTCCATGGTACTCCAATAATAATCCATGCGGAGTATCTTTCTTGGCCAACATAAACCCGTTCATGTGAGGCCCACATTCACCTTCGTGGATCTCATGCATTATTTCTTGAGCTTCGGTCTCATTTTGCACATAGGAGATTGATCCCCTCGTGATGCCTTTTTTAGACTCTGTCCCAATCAGTACATATCGGGAGGCTAGTCTTTGCAATGCCATTTGAGACTTCTTATTGCTGTTCTCGGGATGAGTACCATCCTTGAGGAAATTCAATGATATCTGCGTACCACGGGGAGTTTGTTTGGACCTCGTGATCTCGATACTCATGCAGTATGCCGGACTGTTTCGTCGGGAAATTTTGAAGGGTTTCACCATTTTACCCTCAGGTATTTCAACCAGTGAAGAGATGGTAGCTAGTGCATCAGCAAAACGGTTTTTGTCCTTGGCAGGTAATTGAAGGTGATTTCTTGAAATTGTTCACCAACTCCTCGAGATGTTGACCATGCCGTTGCAGGGTCGAGTCTTGAATCTTCCATTTTCCAGATGTCTGATTGATGATGAGCAAGGAATCACCGAATACTTCTAAACTTGTGACATTTCTTTCGAGGGCTGCTTCGAGCCCCGCTATGCAAGCTCCGTACTCAACAGTGTTGTTAGTGGCTTCAAATTCAAGGCGGATGGCAATTGGAGTATACATGTCCTTTGGATCAACAAGTAAATCCCTATGCCATATCCATGCTTATTGGCTGCGCCAAACCAAAAAAAGTTGCCACTTATTTTCCTCTGTTGTAGCGCAAATTAAATGCTCGTCGGGGAACTGTACATCTTCCCCCTTCACTTCGTCACACGGAAATTCAGCAAGCTGATCACTGAAACACCTTCCCCCTGATGGATTTGAGTGTGACGTAAGTGATATCGTAGCCGGCGAGCATGAAATACCATTTGGCTATTCTTGTTGACATGAAAGGCTTCTCGAAGATGTAGCGGAACGGGTCCACTTTTGCTACCAACTTGATTGGGAAGGCCTCCATGTAATGCTTGAGCTTTTGAATAACCCAAACCAATGCAGCATAAGACTTCTCTAAGATAGAGTAGTTCTTTTCAGCTCCTTGAAACCGTCGGCTGACAAAGTAGATGGCATTTTCTTTTGTGGAGTCTCGCTGTTCTTGTGCTAACATAGCCCCTAGGGCTTCATCATTGACAGTGAGATAGAGCAAGAGAGGCTTCTCTTCGTGTGGTGGAACCAAACTGGAGGGCATGTCAAGTAATGCTTCACTTGGTCGAAAGCTTCTTGGCACGCATCGGTCCATTCTAGAGCCACGTTCTTTTTAGTAGCTTGAAGATTGGAATCACACATGGAAGTGAGTGGTACACAAACCGACTGATGTATTGAAGCCTGCCCATGAAACCTTTGATTTCTTTCTGCGTCCTTGGGGGAGGCATGTCAATGATTGCCTTGATCTTGGAGGATCGGCTTCAATTCCTCTTTCAGTGACCATGTAACCAAGAACCTTTCCTCTGATGACCCAAAATTGCACTTTGCGGGATTGAGTCTCATCTTGTGTTGTCGAAGCCCTTTCAAAGAATTTGCGAAGATCGATCAAATGTTGACCATTGGTTTCCCTTCGAATGGATGATCATGTCGTCTACATAGACCTCGATCTCTTTATGAATCATGTCGTGGAATAGATCCGTAACAGCCCTCTGGTAGGTAGCCCCAGCGTTCCTTAGTCCGAATGGCATGACTGTGTAGCAGAAGGTCCCCCACGGAGTTGTGAAAGCTGTCTTGTGTTGATCCTCTTCGGACATGAGAATCTGATTGTAACCGGCAAAACCGTCCACGAATGAGCGGACTCATAGTTGGCAGTTGAATCGACGAGCATGTCGATGTTTGGTAGTGGAAAATCATCTTTCGGGGAAGCTTTGTTTCAAATCCCAGAAGTCCACACAAACTCGAACCTTGCCGTTTGCCTTTCTGACTGTCACAATGTTGGCTAGCCAAGTCGGGATACTCAATGACTTTGATGAAACCCATACTGAGGAGCTTTTCAATCTCTTCTTTGACTTGTAGAGACCATTCTGGCTTGATCTTTCTGAGTTTCTGTTTTACTGGCTTGGCGTCCTCTCTGATCGGAATTCTGTGCTCCGCGACCTTTCTGTCCAAACCCGGCATGTCTTTCTATGACCATGCGAATACATCCACAAATTCTTTGAGCAGTGCAGTCAATCTGTCTTTGTCTTCCCCCTTGAAGAAGCTGCCAATCTTCGTTTCTTTCGGCTCTTCGTTGGTACCCAGATTAATAACATGTAATTCTTCATCAGCCCCTGGACCATTTTCACCACGACAACGAACCTGTTGAGCTAGTTCATTTAGGTATGTTATGTTTTCGTGGTCTATTTCATCATAATTTTGAATCGTTATTAACTTGGTCATTAAGTTCGTTATTAGTTAATTCATCATTTATGATGTTCGCAATCTCGGGGTACTCAGAAATATCGAATTTTTTTCATTAGCAAAAAAGGAAACACACGCTCGGCTATTGCCTCCATATCCTCTTGGGTGAGGGCATTAGAAATACTCTCGGACTCGAAAGTAAGTGTGAGCCGCTCTTCCTTTGTTGCTGTGCGGGGTATGCAACCCATTTCTCGGACCAAGAAATCCTCGGATACTAAGGGCCCCTTCGTTTGAATACCAGTTGTTTATTGGCTCGGAGCTTGGCTGAATCTTGATAATAGATGGACTCTCCATTTCTGTGTTGTCGGAGATGGCGTTGACTTGACAATCGTCCATGATGGCAAATTCTTCGAACATGGAGGCTAGATCAGATAGTTCTTCCCCCACGGTAATCTCTACCTCGGATTCTATAGTCACTTTCTTGCCCCACCACTCTCGGGGTGACATTGGAGTAGGTTCCCTTTCTAGTGCCGGTATTTCACAATCGGTGAAGATCTCGAGACCGGGCTTTCTGACGTCCTTGTCGTTAACCCACGGTTCGGGAAAGATCATGTACGGGACATCTTCCCCCTTGGCGAACAAAATAACCGTTTAGTGTGTTGCGGTAAGGCCTCAAGTTGGGGATTTCATATCGTCGACCTTCTTTGCGAGCTTGGGTCCTTTGATTCTTGACTGCTTGCTCGTACTTCAAGTCATCCTTGGTAGGCTCGTATCCCAGACCAAACTTGTTCTTGACAAAAGGAACTTCCACGGGGTGTAATATCCCTTGTTGATGTTTCCCTAGGCCGAGACCGGGAAAGTGATTCATGTTCCTCATCATACGGAGGACTTTAGGATTACTGGGGACCACTGTCTGTTTCCCCCTTCTTTGTCAATGGTGTTGACGCCGGAGAGAGTGGCATTTTCTATCCCGTGTTGTACTTAGTGAACGGGTTGTCCCCCATTTCTGTGGATGGTGACATTTTCAGCCATGATAGTGACTATCTCGTCCCTGTTTCTGATCTTGACGCACTGATGGAGAGTGGAAGGCACCGCGTTGGAACTGTGGATCTAAGGTCGGCCCAGAAGTAAGTTAAATGAAGCGGGGACATCAAGTACTTGGAATGGGACGGACATGATCATGCTTCCAAATTCGATATCAACTTCTAACATTCCCATGACTGTACGGGCAGTGCTGTCGTACCCTCTAATGACTTGTGCAGAGGGTTGTAAATCGGAGCTTTTGAGCCCCAGTATGCCCTGACTCGGCTAGGCATTAAGTTGAGTGCAGAGCCACCGTCTACTAGAACCCTTGAGATGGGTCTCCCCCTTGCCCTTATTTTGAGGTAGATGGCTTCATTGTGTTCGGACCCAAATGGCGGGAGGTCCACGTCGGCAAAAGTGATGACATTGCCAAAGTGAATGTGACCTATCATTGCTGTGAGGTCCTCGGGTGTCGTGTCGGGAGAGACTGATGTGTCATCCAAGTTCTTGATGATGAGGTCTCGGTGTTTCTTTGATGATGCAATAAGGTCCCAGATGGATATGTTGGCTTGCGTCTTCTTGAGTTGTGTTAACAAAGGATCTTCGGGTATGTCGCGTGCTTGCGATCTTTGAGAAGAGGTGGTGGTTGCTGCAGTATTGGGAGGGATTGTGCTCGTTGTTACTCGGCCGCTGCGAGTGAGCACGTTCACGGTCCCTTGTAGGTTCTTCTTCCTATTCTCTAAGACTTCCCTCATAATCTCATCATAAGTCACAACATAACAAGAATTATCAAGTTCATTTATATCATCGGAGCCCTCATTCACAATTGGGATCGAATGAGTGGTTCCTTCAAACTCTCCTACCTCTATTACATTGACACCACCCTCATTAGGGATTATGAATTCCTTCTTGTCTATGAGGTCTTGGATGGTGTTGCGGATGGAGAAGCAATCCTCGGTGAGGTGGCCGGTGCATTGATGGTAGTCACACCATTTGTGGTGAGCATGATTTGGCACGGAGCGGTTGTGGTTTGCTTGTACCCTTGAAGAGGGGTGATTTGTCCCTTGGACTTTAGAGCTTCATAGGCCTCGGTGATGGTCATGCCGTTGAGAGAAGTGTAGACGCGGTCGTTTTGGAACCGCTTGCCTTATGGTGGGGGAACCTTCTTGTAATTCCCCTTGTCGGTAGTAACGGCATTGACAGAAGCCTCTTTGTTTGAACTAGAGGCGGCCTTGTATCGGTAAGTAGGAGTGGCCTTTTTAATCTCCTTGAGCAAGTCATCCATGCATACCCCTGCCTCATACATTTGGGAGAAGTCGGAAGTAGCAAGCCCCACTTAGGTGGGTGCGGAGATCAATCTTGAGACACTTGAGAAAGATGTCTATTTGCTCTTTTGTGTTCGGCCTCTCAACAATTTCAGAGAGCTTGTCATTCCATCTCCTTGTGAAGTCAATGAAGGACTCGTGTCTCTTTGAGTGGTGTTCTCGAGCTCTTTCCTTATGGGCGGTGAGTGGTGTTGCCTTGATATTGATTCTTGAAGGCAAAGCATAGCGGCATCCCAATCAAGACGGACAGTGAGCGGGAGAGTTGCATACCAATCCTTGGCCGCCCCCCTCGAGGGTGAGAGGAAAGCATTGAGCCATAACTTTTGGGGAGACCTTCTTCGGAACCATAGCCCAAATGTAAGTCTCGATGTGGGCCATCGGGCATGAGTTGCCCTGAAACTTGCTAATGTCGGGCATCTTGAATTTTGTCGGGAAGAGCGGCCATCGTGCTCATGAGGATGGATGACTTATAAAGGCTTGTGTTGGAGCCTTTTCCTATGTTGAGGCCGTCAAATTTCTGATCAATATAGGCCATGATGGAATCGACCATTTTGGGCCTCGTTGTTGTCGGTGCTTGGTCCCCCCACTTTTTTGGTACGGGCACTGACATACGGGCTTTCAAACAAACCCTTGGTCCACTCGGATTCCTCGTTGTCATTAACCCCCTTGTTCTTGGAGAGTTTGAGGAGCTTGGCTTTCAGTTGGTCAACCTCGGCCTCGTGGGGCCTCCTTTGACTGTCGACATGAGCTTGCCACAAGGCTTCTTTGGTTTTGAGCCTCGTTGTTGAGAGTGGGTGATTTTGTTGTTGGAGTGTATGAACTATGGCAGAAAGCTGTTCGAGAGTCATGGTGTTGTTGGTGTTGGAGTCGCCGGCCATTGATGATGTAGAAGCTGTTGGAGTGATCGGTTCACGGACAAGCCTGTTGGATGAATCTCTGTAGATGCGGAGAGTACCAATCGGACCTATAATTGGAGAAGTAGCCCTTGTCAGTCTCGGTTCACACTTTCGGTCCATGAAGAGGTTGAGAACACACAATTGGGCACACGACTCGAACCACATAAGAAAAACGACTCTTTTTTTATTATTTTATAAGTCGGAGGGAATGGGTCCCCTTTTGGGGTTTTCTAAGAAAATAATGGAATCGTCACACTAGTATATAGACCATCTCGCGGTCCCATATACTCATCGGATCCCATTCACGTTTGTGAATCCTACATGTATCGGGATTAAACTAAATTATGGTAGTAAAGCATACATGCGGGGACGGATTTTTTTATTTTCGTCCAAAATAACCACCTTTTTGGGGACGGATTTTATTGCGTCCGTTTCAACAAATTGGCATGTATGATTTGAAGACATTAGTTTAGGGAAATCTCGGTACATGGAAACCGACTTGAGTCACGGAGTGTTAGACCCTAACTAGAATTGTGTGGTTTGTGCTCGGCTTGAATATGAGGCTCAAAGGTCACCCCCGCATGTAGTCATGAAGTACGCCACGGGCTGAGGTTTACCGCTTCGAAAGAGCCAAGGTCGAGTGGAGCTTGAAACTTTCTAGGACGGGCCTCGACGGGATTGGGGTTGGACTTGTGCGACTCGATAGTGAGCAGTTTCATAGGAGTAATGTGCCCGTAGTGTGAGGTCTATCACGTGACAATTTTTTTTTTTTATTTTTTTTTTTTTTTGAAAAGAAAAGATAAGAACACATAAACAAATAAATTACAACTCCCGAATCACCCGTGTGACCGGTAAAATAAAAAATAAAATTAAACAGTCCAAGGGTTCGATTCTGTTCTGATGCAGGCAACTGTGCCCACACCCCACTGTTCTGTTTCAGTCCCTGAAACCTGTTCTTGCCCTGGAAATTGGCCCAGAAGCGCGCGCCTCGGGCTGGTGTTGTGGAAGCGCGCGACTGGCGCATAGAAATTGGGAGGCGCCCGCTTCTGGGCTCACCTGTCAGATCATCAAAAACTTATGGACTCAGGGGATTGCCCTGGTCCTGATTGTGTGATGGAACCCCTGCAATGTTTGTTAGCACGGAATAATGGGAAGAATAAGAAGAACACATGGAAGGTGGGCGATTCTGGAATTTGACTCGGGACGCGCGCGCTTTGGACCATGAAGGTCCTAGGCGCGCGCTTCCCATGTCAATTTCCAGAATGCCCAGAAAAGTGAATTATGAACAGAAACACACGTTTTACCCTCAAGCACTCCCTAGCAGAGTCGCCACTGTAGATACCCCGGGGGAACCACGGCTTGGCTAGAGCGCGTGAATTAACCTAGGATGTCTAATTGTGTTTTAGAGTTGCCACCCACGTTTTTGAGGAACGTAAGAAAACCTAATGTTTATGAGCCTAAGTTTGATTTATGAAAACAGAGATTCTTTGGGATGAGGGGTTCGGGGGTTAGGTTACGAAATGGGAAGTACTTAAACACCCATTTCGCCCGAGCAAAGTCGGTCTTGTTTGTTCATAATTCACTTTCTAAGATAAATGTGTTCTTCCTATTAAAATGATGATAAAAGGGGTTTTAGAGTTTGAAATGTAGGGAGATGACTCCTAGGACAATTCAATGTAATGAAAGGACTGTTGGTGTCATGTCCCAAATGGTTTGGGTGATTGCACATTTGATCGAAGAAGAAGAAGAAGAAGAAGAAGAAGAAGAAGAAGAAGAAGAAGAAGAAAAGAAGAAGAAGAAGAAGAAGAAGAAGAAGAAGAAGAAGAAAGAAGAGAAGTGCTTAAAACATTTACCTATAGTATTCTTCGAAAAGAGAACCTCTTGTCAAGCCTTGAAGAAGATGTTGAGTACTTTTGTTGAAGAAATCCCAAAGGAAAGGTCTAGGCAAAGAGTGAGTAAAAGGTCTAAAATGATGATTTTTCAAGTCCAAAAAGGTCCCCTTCCAATGATGGATTGGAGGGGTTTTTATAGTTGAAAAGTGACTGTTTTTGGAGCCAAACGGAGTCTCCAAGAAATCTTTCCCGGGCAAAATCATGTATAATGAGCAAGGGAGAGATTCTTTGGCAGAATCTGTAACTGACACGCCCCAGAAGCGCGCGCATCCCACCTAGGCGGCGGAAGGTGCGCGCGTCTGGCCTCAAGGGGCGGAGGCGCGCGACTCTGAGAAGCAATTTCTGACAGAATGGACTAGAAAGTTAGAACTGTTATTCAGTTTAGTCCCTGGACTTAACGGAGCCCGTCTGGAACTTAACCAAAATAACAGAAACTAACAGGAAACACTTAAAAGAGGGAGAAACACAAAATCAAGTGTGCAATCGGGGTGAGCGGTCCAAGGCGAGGTGTCTACAGTTCTTCACTTGTTATACTGCCGTAATAGAAGGTATTTCATAAAAAGAGCTATAGAGTTGTAATCCGGCGACCGAACTGTTCCAATTCTTAATTAAGTGAACGAATCCTTGTTTTGAGATTGATGAATTGATTGTGAAAAAGCATATAGTGATAACAATTGTGAACCCTAATCCGTGAATCTTGTTGTCAAATCTTGAATTCAATCTTTACTTTATTTTGCGATCTTAAATCATTAGTTTACTTTTATTGCTTAGTAGTTAATTTAATTTAATCAAATCAAAACAAAAACCCCCCCACTATTTACTTTTCTGTTTTTAAACATTCTTGTTTTCCAATCTAGTCTCTGTGGATTCGACCCTTGCTTGTGCATACTACTACATCGGTAACTAGTACACTTGCTAGGTTAATTTAATTAGAGGGAGATTTTTCTCCATCAACTATATAGTTGCTTGATCCGCCATAGTTTTATTTTGCAATACATTTTAGATGAATAACCATTGTATAAGATATGGTTGAATATTTTAAAATCTTCATGTAACGCCCATCCTTATTCTTGTTAAATATTTGACTTGCTTGTTAAATATTTAACTTGCATATTATGTGCTAGTTTTACTTGAATTAATTTTTTAACTGCTTAGAATATTAAGGTGGTTAAATGTCTAGTTTTGACTTTTGGGTCATTTGTGAAAATATGACTTTAGGGGCCCTTTTGTTAAAAGTGAAACTTGAGGGGCCTAAGTGTCATTTTTTGAAAGTTGAAAGTATATCTTGTAGGTTTGCCTTCTCTGAGAAGCATTTTTCCCTAAATTTGTTTACGTTTTCTCTATGAAGAAAAGCTAGGTTTAGGGTTTACCCTATTCTCGACTCCTCGAGTTTAATTATCCCTCTGTTCTTGATTCCGATCCCGGATAAATATTC
The DNA here is from genome assembly GCA_026119855.1 of Campanula takesimana. Classification (NCBI taxonomy): domain Eukaryota; kingdom Viridiplantae; phylum Streptophyta; class Magnoliopsida; order Asterales; family Campanulaceae; genus Campanula; species Campanula takesimana. The sequence goes on from JAOWBW010000577.1 coordinate 1,025,459, forward strand.
GTGGCGTTGAATAGAGCGTTTCCTGCCAAACAGAAATTTGTTTGGGTAACTTTGATTCCGGAGTAGGTAAGTTATTAGCTCCTCCTTGCTTGTAATAACATGCATATATATTATTCCTGATACTTGTGCTTGTCAATTACGTGTTTGGGGTGATTTTTGTGATACTTGTAATTTTGGGACAAAGGGAGTATTAACCCTCTGTGTAGAAAAGAAAGAGTTACACTTGAAATAGGTGTTTTGAACTTGTTAGTATACTCCTGTGAATGTTAGAATGTTAGTAAAAAGTATACTCCTACACTTGGGACAGAGAATTCTTAACCTGGGAAAGAATTGAGCATTTGCTGAAAATCGCCCTAGTGTGCGACCGCACAAAATTCCCTGGGCGACCGCCCATCTATCTGAAGCATTTTTCAAAGGATTTACCTGCTAGTGAGCGGCCGCCCGGACCTTTTTGAGCGGCCGCCCGGTTGACCTAAAAAATAAAAATGTTGTTCAATGTTTGTATAAGTTGGAAATAACCCTAATTGAGGTATATAGCCTTAGTATAAGATGTCCTAGCAAGTGTTGTGACACCTTAGGGGCATCAGAAGTGAGTCTTGAACATGATTGTTCAATGATTTGAATAGAGAACTTGAGTATAAAAGGAAGAACTCTTCTTTATGTCTTGAAAGTGCTATGAACAAGCACTAATATGTTATATGTGTCTTGAAACTAATGTTTGTGCACCTTAGGGGCATTAGAACAATGTCTTGAGCTTAAACATCCAAAGTATAGGATGATGAACTTGAAGTATAAGAGGTCTAACTCTTATATATGACTTGAATGTCCAAAGATTGGAATGATAACTCGAGTATAAGACAATAAAATCTTGTACATGTCTTAAACATCCATAGAAGTGGATTAAGAACTTGAATATAAGATAATAAAATCTTGTACATGCCTTGAAACCAATACATGTGTATGGTAATGAACTTGAAAGTGCTATGAACAAGCACTAACGTGTACGAGAAATGTTCTTGATATGTATGTGCAAACATTGCATATAGTTGCTTGATAACAATGTGACTTCTTGATTACTTGAAGCATGTTTCTTGATGAGCTAGTCCACTACTTTTGTATTAGTTCTACTCTCGTAGTTCAAGTAAATACCTACTTATGCATTCTTGTGTGAGTCCAGCTGGTCCTTGCTTGTTCGGAGGTATATAGGTTCACGCTTATCGCGAGGCTGGGGCTAAGTTGATAATCGAGGATCTATGTATCTGCGCTTGACCCCTTACTACAGGCCATAGTAAGGGCATAGCTTCCTTTATTAGAGCAATACGCCTGATAAAAGTGAATGCTAAACTCGTGAACACCTCATGAATCTTGATCTTGGGAATGACACTGGTTACCGGGTCTTCTTATATATACTGTATAAGCAGTTTCTTTATATTGATCATGATTTGTCAAAGTAATACAAGCTACAACAACAATGGTATTCTTGGGAGAAATAAGGAAGGAAGCAATATCCTTTATAACGTGATAACTTAGCCTTATGTGCTACTTGATGAGTGGCTTAGCCTCTCATATACTTGTTACTTGATGATACTTGATACATGATTACTTGAGTATCTACTTGAATTGCATGATAATATGTCATGTAGTTGCATCTAATAGCTTACTGAGATTTATCTCACCCCGTTCCTTGTTTATGTGTTTTCCTTAGATCAAAGGAAGGCTAGTGATAGTGCGCAGTGAGGATCGACATAGCTGGGAGCTTACTACGCAGGTTGTTATTCTTTTGGGGATTGTGTCCTTTTACACTTTGGTGAGGACGATTTTGTATGGGTTGTATAAATCCTTATTTTGAGGTAGACAGTCTTGTATAGTACTTGTTGTCGCTAGACATCTTGTAATGCCAGCTGTAGATACCCCGGGGAACCATGGCTTGGCTAGAGCGGTGAATTAACCTAGGATGTCTACTTGATTTTAAGAGTCGCCACCCGCGTTTTTAGAGGAACGCGAGAAAACCTAAAGAAAGCCAATTTTTGTACGAAAACCAGAGATTCGGGAGAGAAGGGTTCGGGGGTTAGGTGACGGAGTGGGAAGTACTTAAACACCCACTCCGCCCCGCTTACGCGGGTCTTGCTACTTTTGGTGTTCTAATGTTAAATGTCCTTCATCAAAAAGTGCTAACAATTAAAGTGAAGAGAAAGGGAAAAATAAAAGAGAAATAAAAGAGAATTGTTTTATTTATTAACTTATGCTAAAGATTACATGTAACAATTATACTAAACAATTACATTAAGAAATAGATTGGAAATTAAAGTAGAGATTGAAATGTAGGGAGATGACCTTGACCAACTTTAATGTAATAAAGTGGTCATTTGGTCATGTCCCATTTGGTGGGGATTGCATACATCTAAAAAGATATAAATAAAATAGAAGAAGAAAAAGTGTACCGTTAGAAAAGAGGACTTCAAACTTTGACTTGGAGTTGTTGTAGAGAAATTGTTGTGTAGAAATTTGTGAAGAGTTTAGTTGCTAGAACTCTTGTTGGAGAAATTTGTGTAGGGAGAATGGTGTAGATTTTGTGTAGGGAGAAAGTTCAAAGTTCAAGGTCCCTAAAGAGAGTCCTCTTCCAAGGTAGAAGAAGGGGGTTTTTATAGGTAGAAAGGAGAGGGAAAGGTTGGAGGGAAAATTGTCAATCCATGTGAGATGGAATTGACCAATAGAAAATAAGATAAATAGAATAATGAATAAAAGAAGATGAAACAAATAAAAGAAAATAAAATGAAATATTTTGTTTTTATGAAAAGGGCTAGAAATGTGGGATTGGGAGGTTACAAATAAAAAGCTAGTAAATATTTATGATCAAGAAAGATGTTTTTGACTAAAGAAGATATTTGTAAATAAGAAAAAGGGAGGAAAATAAGGTACAATCCGTTACTGCCAAAGTGGGAAGCGCGCGGGTCCGGCCTTTGGGGCGAGAAGCGCGCGCGGCCCGTTGACAGTGTCAGAGGCGCCCGCGGGTGAAAATAACAGAATGACATAATGACTCTAAAAGTTAACTCTGTTATGCAGTTTAGTCCAAAACTAACGGAATCAGTTAGGAACTTAACGAAGATAACAAAAATTAACAAAAACAAGTTAAATAAAAATACTATGTATGCAATCGGGGTGAGAGGTCCAAAGCGGGGTGTCTACAGAGCCCCTCGGCGACGTGGATTGCAAAGGAAAACGCGTCGACGAAAGAAAGACAACCGCCGAGGACATCGACAAGAGAAAACAAAGACTCGATAAAACATGAATTTGAAATTTGCGAAGGATAGGGGTGCGCTCCCTCTGTGAGCGGCTTTATTGATATAGAAAGGATATGGCGGGATCCGTTTTGCTGATGCGGGATCCGTTTACTGAAGCGGGATCTATTTGCTGATGCGGGATCCGTTTGCTAAAGCGGGATCCGTTTCCTGAAGCGGGATTCGTTTGCTGATGCGGGACCCATTTGCTGATGCGGGCTCCGTTTGCTGAAGCGGGATCCATTTGCTAAGGCGGGATCCGTTTGCTAGAGGCGGGATCCGTTTGCTGATTGCGGGATCCGTTTGCTGAATGCGGGATCCGTTTGCTGAAGCGGGATCCGTTTGCCGAAGCGGGATCCGTTTGCTGAAGCGGGATCCGTTTGCTGAAGTGTGATCCATTTGCTGATGCGGGATCCGTTTGCTGAATGCGGGATCCGTTTGCTGATGGCGGGATCCGTTTGCTGGTGCGGGATCCGTTTGCTGATGCGGGATCCATTTGCTAAATGCGGGATCCGTTTGCTGATGCGGGATTCGTTTGCTGAATGCGGGATCCGTTTGCTGATGCGAGATCCGTTTGCTTATGGCGGGAACTGAGGCTCCGTCTGCCTATATGTGATATTGTTGTGTTGCTTGATGGAAAGGTGGTGATTTTGCGGCTCACCATGGACCGAGTTGTTGTCATTGAACTGTAATTGTTTGACTCTGTGGGATGCAGGCGTAGTTGACGGCGGATCACTTTCTGCTGGGGATGAAGTGCCTTGAGTTGTAGATGCTGTTGACCTTGTGGTGGTACCTGTTAAGTGTGTGCTTTGCAGGTATATGTGCTTGTGACATGTATGGGATGTGAAATGGCAGTTATGAGGGAAATTGTGCTTGTGGTGTGATGTGATTTGAAAGCAGTTTGTATGAGAGAGAAGTAAAGTGATTCTATGTGTGAAGTGATTTTTGAAAGCGGAGATTGCTTGAGATGTATGATGTTCATACCTTCACTTACCATTTTCGCTTGATTGGGGATGGATTGCTGAAGGATGTTGATGCTTTTGATGAAGAATGTCCATGCTTCGGATGGAGAATGATGATGTTGATAGTGATGAATTGTTCTTGCCTTTGAAGGAGTGTCGGCGAGATGGTATTCTGGATGGTGGGTTGGTCGTGCCAAAAGGCTTCCTACGTATCCCTTTAAGAGAATCAGACCAGCGTAGTTCAAGGATGATGGAGAACGCTGGGGAAGAATGCTAGGAGCAAGGAAAAGTAAAGCACGAACTTTTGCACATAGAAAAAGAAAAAGAAAAAGATTTTTTTTTATTTAGATTAGAAGGGAAAGAATATGCACACATGTGAGAAAAAGATTTTTTTTAGTTCGTGGGTGAACCATTTTAACCATTGTGTGTTTGTACAGCCAACCCAAGATCAAGTCGTGTTCAATCGAAGTCCGGATTGCCTCGCTTGAATGTTGTCGCCGCGGTGTCCGACGAAAATTGATGTCTAGCCCCAAGAGATTTGTCGATTATGGGGCTCCAAAAGGCATTTGATGCCGAGATAAGGGGTTGTTGATTGTAAACCCCTCGAATGCTGAACTTTGAGTGGCTTATGAAGCCCCAAGATGAATCAACTCTTAGCCCATTCAAATAAACTGTCTTTTGTTGTCGACGTGGGCAAGCCCCAAGAGAAGATCATTGATACCAAGCTTTGAGAGATTGCTAAGCCCCAAATGTCATAGGCTTATCAAGTTTGTAGATGGCAGGATGTGAAGACCTTTCGATGTGAAGCCCCAAATCGGCTTAGCTTTGTATTGAGAGCGGATGCCACATCGGGTAGGGCTTTTGAAGGCGATCTCCTTCTTTCTCTTTCTTGGAGATGGATGGCCCTTTTTGTGGTTGATACCCAAATGGCGGAAGGTCCATGTTGAAAATTTAGTACGGTCTTCGGGAGACGTCTCGTGGGAGATGGTGATGTTGTTGCAGATGATAAGGTCTTGGCGTGATAAAGTCTCGAACGGTATGTTTGCTCGAGTCTTCTTGAGTTGAACCGACGGTGGATCTTCGAATGCAGCCTGTGCTTTTGATCTTGGAGAAGGGGGTGTTGTATTGCAGAAACATTGGGATTGGCCGTAACTCTGCTTATAGAGTTAACATATTGGCATTGCCCGCTATAACTCAGCCGGGTGAGTCTAGCATATTGAATCTTTTTCCTTTTCTCTAAGACTTCCTTCAGAATCTCGCTGTAAGTTCTAACAAGAATCATCAAATTCATTCATATCATCGGAGCCTTCATTTAAAACCAAGAGGCCTTTTGACTGGAAGTGTTGAGGGACCATTGAAGTTTGATCCCTTTCATGGAGCCATAAGATTACTCCCAAATTGCATTGCTCGGGTACCACTGCCCAGAAGCTTGTTAATTGCGAAGCCCCAATATTGCCCTTTGCTTGTATCACTGTAATGCCGTGGCCCAAAACATTTGTAGATTGCGAAGCCCCTTGAGACCTTTCGGTATAAAGCTTCAAATGTTGCTTGGGATATTGAAGTGAATTGCTTCTTGCCGAGGGAGCCTTTAAGATTTGACCGTAGCCCCTAGAGTGCCATCATTGATTGCGAGAAAGATCCATCCTTGATTGGGGGAACGAGTACGGGCACACATGACAAGAGGGCTTTTTGGCATCCCTTTTGAGAGACTTTGAGGATAGTCTTACACATCTTTCTCAAGCATAGCCCCTAGGGCTTATTGATTGTCAAATGAAGCAAAAGAAGCCCTTGTTCTTGAGTCACATAGCCCCTGGGGCGTCACCATTTGTTGAGCAAAGCAAGAGTGACTCATCCTCGTGCGAGGGAACAAACATGAGAGGACATGGAATGAGCTACTCCATTTCTCGGGAGCCTTTCGGCGTACTTTAGAAGCACATACTTGAAGAAGCTTTGAAAACTGAGACACATGTTGTTGCTATTTGCTGCCCAAGCCAATTGACTAGCTAGGGATTATTTGTGCAACCTCGTGCCCTTTTATGATGGGCTCGTTCTCAGATGGGTCTTGGTTACCACGGGCCTTCTTTTCATGAACCAAAAAATGCACACTGCTGGAGAATGATTCCGATAGCCCAAGACAACCTTTGATGGTGCCATATCTTGTCGAGCCTTTTGCAATCCCAAAGTTGACTCGGTGGGGATTTGATTTGTTGAGGAGATCCAATGTAGAGCTTGTGCAGTTGTCTTCCTTAGAGGCCGGAGATCTCCATTTCTCTTTCCCTTCTCTCTCTCACTCTCTCTTCTTTTTTTTATGACGCACCCTGTTTTTTGCCTAGACCGCCCTTTCGGGTTTTCAATCTAGCGGGCATCTCTTTTGCGTCTTTTTTTTTTTTGACTCGATTAATGAGGAAGTGTGCATTGACTCTGGCTGAGGAGATAAGACATGTGATTTTGCGGTGAAGACCTATTGTCACTAAAGATGAGTGACATTAATTCGACTAGGGAAGTGTCCCTAGTATTGACTTCATGTATGTATATTTTTTTGAATGACTCACGAAGGCAAGTAAGTCATTAAGAGAGAAGAGACAGAAAGCCCCAGTTTGATTGCAAGAAACTGGGAGTATCGCAAAAAGAAGAGAAACCCCTAGACTCGACAAGGAACGGAAAGCGATTCTGAATCTAAGAAAGTTGTTCAATCTTTTGGTGATTAATTTATTGGCAAATGAATCGTACAAAGATGTCATGACAAGTTCGAGAGGAAGGCCGATCACCATAACGCTCTAGGGATAAACATATCTTCTTTCTTGCATGAGACCGGACCCGAAGGTTGCCTACGTTCCTCCAGTGAAGAGGCTCAGGTCACCGTAGTTCTTGTTGATGCTCCATTCCTAGTGATGAATTGTTGCTTCGTCGTGATTGTTGTCGATGTTGCTTCGTTTGGTGGAATGATGTTGTTGTTGGGAACTTCTTTGAATGAAGGAGGATTTTTTTATTTTTATTTTATTTTTTTTTGTGTGCTCTAACTTTTGCCTAGGTTGATTTGAGGATTTCAACCTAGCGAGTTTTTTTTTTATCCCCTTTTTGAAAATTTTGCTTCATGATTGTTGCTCCACCTTTCTTTGTCTTGATTTCATCGTTGTTGATGTCTTCGTTGTTGATGCCGTCGTCGATGTTTAGCCCCTAGGCGTTCAAGCGATGGCCTTCATTCTAAAACGTGTTTCGACATCTTTTCATCATTTTGCCAAGAATTAGATTGAACAACTTGGAAGAGTGTATGAGGACAAGAACGACTTTTATTTAATGATTGACTCAAAATTTAACATTGGACGAGAGAAAACATTAATGCACACATTAGAGGACTTTTGACTCTTTTTTTTAATCCTATTTCTAGGTAGAGAAAGAGAAACGGAGATTGTTGTCGTAGTCCCCATTGTCGTTGTAGCCTTCCTTGCGGCATGATCTCTTGTTGAGACCCTATTTCAAATCTGAGCCCCTTTCTTGATGAGTTCTTGCATGTTCTCACTCTCTAACTGTTGTTCTTCAACCACGGTAAACTCGCCATTATCAATCAAGTCTTAGATGATGTTTCGGATGGAGAAGCAATCCTCGGTGAGGTGACCGCTGCATAGGTGATAGTCACACCACTTGTGGTGGGCATGGTTGCGACGCAATGGTTGTGGTTGCTTGTACCCTTGGAGAGGAGAAATTTGTCCCTTTGCTTTGAGATCTTCATAGGCCTTGGTGACGGTCATACCTTGGAGGGAAGTGTAGACACAGTCGTTGGTAGAACCTTTGTGACTTTTGAGAGGCGAGTCACTTGAACATGCCTTACCGTTGACCTTTGCCTTGTTGTCGGTGAACTCCCGTAAACGGGCCTTAAGTTCGGACACTTCTTCCTTATGAATTCTCCTCTCGAGATCAAGACGGGCTTGCCATAAATCATCCTTGCGGCGGGCATCCTCGACAAGTCTATCCATTTGTTCCCCCATGGCTCTTATTATGTTGAAGAGACTTTCGTTGGACACGGAGATGTTCTCACCCTTGTTGTTGTTGCCGTTGGAAGCCATTGGACCGATTGAGAGAACACGGTCGATCTTAGGATGGCGCCACAAATATATTTTGAGTAAAATAATTAACCCACAAACAAAGGAAAAAGACTCAACCACATAAGAAAAATGACTCTTTTTTTTTATTTACAAAAGTCGGAAGGACGTGGTCCTTTTTGGGGTTTCTAGAAAAATAGTGGAATCGTCACACTACTATATAGACCTTCTCGCGATCCCATATACTCATCGGATTCCACCACGCTTGTGAATCCTACATGTGTCGAGATTAAACTAAATTAATGTAGTAAAGCATACATGCGGGGACGGATTTTTTATTAGCGTCCATTATAACCACTTTGGGGACGGAGTTTTCTTTCGTCCATTGCAACAAGTTGGCATGTATGATTTGAAGACATTAGTTTAGGGAAATCTCGGCACATGGAAACCGACTTGAGTCACGGAGTGTTAGACCCTAACTAGAATTGTGTGGTTTGTGCTCGGCTAAAGAGAGGCTTTAAAGGTCACCCCCGGCATGTAGTCGTGAACTACGCCACGGGCTGAGGTTTACCGCTTCGGAAGAGTCAAGGTCGAGTGGAGCTTGAAACTTCCTAGGACGGGCCTCGACGGGTTTGGGGTTGGACTTGTGCGACTCGATAGTGAGCAGTTGATAAGAATTGTGCGCGTAGTGTGAAGTCTAACAAGTGACAAAATATTTTTTTTTCAAAGGAAATAAAAAAAACAAATAAGCACGTAGTCAAAACTGCCCATTCTGTTCACTGTTCTGTTTACTGTTCTGTTCTGGAAAATGGCCCAGAAGCGCGCGACTCAGGGAAGTTATGTGGGAAGTGCGCGCATTGTGCCAAAAATGTGGGAGGCGCGCGCATCTGGGGTACCTGTCAGAATGTCAGAAGAAACCGCGGACTCAGGGGATTGCCCTGGTCCCAAATTATGTAACTTTCCACTACAGAAACTTGTTAGCATAGAAATATGAAATTTGAAGGACAAGATGGAAGGTGGACAATTCTGGTAATAAGGGTCGGACGCGCGCGCTTTAGGCCAAGAAGGCCGGAGGCGCGCGCTTCCTACCCTTTTTACCAGAATGCCCAGAAAACAGATATAAGAACACCAAAAGCAGAAAATGGAAGTTTAACCCTCTATGTCCCCAGCAGAGTCGCCACTGTAGATACCTCGGGGAACCACGGCTTGGCTAGAGCGGTGAATTAACCTAGGATGTCTACTTGATTTTAAGAGTCGCCACCCGCGTTTTTAGAGGAACGCGAGAAAACCTAAAGAAAGCCAATTTTTGTACGAAAACCAGAGATTCGGGAGAGAAGGGTTCGGGGGTTAGGTGACGGAGTGGGAAGTACTTAAACACCCACTCCGCCCCGCTTACGCGGGTCTTGCTACTTTTGGTGTTCTAATGTTAAATGTCCTTCAACAAAAAGTGCTAACAATTAAAGTGAAGAGAAAGGGAAAATAAAAGAGAAATAAAAAGAGAATTGTTTTATTTATTAACTTATGCTAAAGATTACATGTAACAATTATAATAAACAATTACATTAAGAAATGGATAGGAAATTAAAGTAGAGATTGAAATGTAGGGAGATGACCTTGACCAAATGTAATAAAGTGGTCATTTGGTCATGTCCCATTTGGTGGGGATTGCATACATCTAAAAAGACATAAATAAAATAGAAGAAGAAGAAGTGTACCTTTAGAAAAGAAGACTTCAAACTTTGACTTAGAGTTGTTGTAGAGAAATTGTTGTGTAGAAATTTGTGAAGAGTTTAGTTGCTAGAACTCTTGTTGGAGAAATTTGTGTAGGGAGAATGGTGTAGATTTTGTGTAGGGAGAAAGTTCAAAGTTTAAGGTCCCTAAAGAGAGTCCTCTTCCAAGGTAGAAGAAGGGGGTTTTTATAGGTAGAAAGGAGAGAGAAAGGTTGGAGGGAAAATGGTCAATCCATGTGAGATGGAATTGACCAATAGAAAATAAGATAAATAGAATAATGAATAAAAGAAGATGAAACAAATAAAAGAAAATAAAAATGAAATATTTTGTTTTTATGAAAAGGGCTAGAAATGTGGGATTGGGAGGTTACAAATAAAAGCTAGTAAATATTTATGATCAAGAAAGATGTTTTTGACTAAAGAAGATATTTGTAAATAAGAAAAGGGAGGGAAATAAGGTACAATCCGTTACTGCCAAAGTGGGAAGCGCACGGGTCCGGCCTTTGGGGCGAGAAGTGCGCGCGGCCCGTTGACAGTGTCGGAGGCGCCCACGGGTGAAAATAACAGAATGACAGAATGACTCTAAAAGTTAACTCTGTTATGCAGTTTAGTCCAAAACTAAAGGAATCAGTTAGGAACTTAACGGAGATAACAGAAATTAACAAAAACAAGTTAAATAAGAATACTATGTATGCAATCGGGGTGAGAGGTCCAAAGCGGGGTGTCTACACTAGCTTATGTGCTAGGCATGTCTTCCGCTGTATGTAACCAAGTTTGGTTTTAATTTTCTTGTCTAGAACTCTTGTTGTGAGCTATCTTAGCTCCTTACTCTTGAGTATATATATCATGTCAGTTTGTTATAAGCAGCTGTCATCCCATTTCTTGTTAGTTTCTTGGTTCTTATTAGTTACGCGCACCAGGTTCGAGGTTCTATTAGGGAATCCCGGGACTTGGGGGTGTGTCAGTTGGTATCAGAGCTACCCTGGTTTAGCTACCCTGTTTAGCTACCTTGGTTTGCTCTAAGTCTGGATAGGGTCTATGGCCTAGGTATGGGTTAGTCTTGGAGTGTTATTAACGCTGAGTGTTTACCTACAGGTACAATGAGTTCTGAAGGTACTAGTGGCAGTAATCAGGTGAGATCAGCAACTCCTCAAGAAGAGCTGGCTGATAATATGGATTGGGATTATCCTAATCGACTTACAAAGTTTTTGAAGTTGAAACCTCGTAGTTTTGACGGGGAACCTGATGCTAAGAAGGCAGAAGAGTGGATTAAAAGTATAGAAAAGATCTTTACATCCTTGATATGTGCAGGAGGTGATAAGGTAACATTTGCAACCTTTAAACTTGAAAAGGCCGCTGAACATTGGTGGCAAGTGTTGAATAAAAGCTGGGAACTAGAAGGTGTACGACAGACTTGGGAGAATTTTCTCAAAGCATTCAAGTCACAGTTTATTCCAGCAGTGGTCCAAGACAGAAAAGAGATGGAATTTCTTAATCTGGAGCAGGGAAGCTTGACAGTGGGGCAATACTCAACCAAGTTCATAGAATTGGCTAGGTAATGTGATCACTTAGTTCCAAATGAAACAAAGAAGGCACAGAGGTTTGTGAAGGGGTTAAAGACTGAGTACAGGAAGCAGGTTCTTTCTCTACAGCTTACTAGTTATCAACAAGCTGTGGAAAGAGCCTATGCTATTGAAAATGACATAGAAGAACACAAAGTGAAGTTGGGAACAATCATGACAGGTCATGTTTCAGAGAAAGCACAGGGATCTGGTTCTAAGGGTGGTAAATCTAGCCGCCAAGATCGTCGATTTCGATAACCCTCTGAAAGCAAAGGTAGTGTATCAACTGGTTCTAAGACAATAGTCTAAGGTTCCAGGAAAGTGTGTGGTTATTGCTTGAAAGAAGGCCATTCTGAAGACGAGTGTTGGCTAAAGCTTGGGAAATATTTATCTTATGGGGAAACTGGGCACTTTATCAAGAATTGTCCTAAAGGCAAAGGAAGTCAAGTTGGGGGTACAAGTCAACAGGCCTCAGGTACTAAGAGAGATAGTGGGAGTCGACCTAAAGTTCAGGGTCGAGTGTTTGCTCTAGATCAGCAGGGTGTAGCTGAGTCTTCTGCTGTCATAGGAGGTATTATATTACTTTCTAGTACGAGAGCACGAATCCTGATAGATCCAGGCTCATCTCATTCTTATGTGGCATCTCATTTTGTGTCGCATTTGCATGTTCTTCCTGATTCTATGCCTTATGTGCTAGAAGTATCTTCCCCTATGGGAGATTGCATGTTTGCTTTTGAAGTCTATAATCAATGTGAAGTTCTTATGGGTGATCATGTCCTTCTTGCTGGCCTAGTCGTGTTACCTATAAAGGACTTCGACGTGATTCTTGGCATGGATTGGCTTTATGTGCATCATGCATTTGTTGATTGTCATAGAAAAGTAGTAACTTTTTCTATACCTGGTGTGCCTGATTTTATCTTTGAAGGTGATAGGCCTATGTGTGGTATATGTGTTATTTCTGCTTTAAAAGTTAGAAAACTTTTATCTTGTGGTTGTGCCGGGTATCTCGCATGTGTGCTTGACAAGAGTTTATATGTTCCCAAGATGGAAGATATTCCTGTTGTGTCTGAATTTTCAGATGTGTTCTCTTCTGAGTATATCATGCCACCTGATCGAGAGCTTGAGTTCTGTATTGAGTTATTACCAGGCACAGCACCAATCTCTAAAGCACCTTATAGAATGGCTCCAGCTGAGTTGAAAGAGTTAAAAACACAGTTTGAGGAATTACTTGAAAGGGGCTTCATCAGGCCTAGTGTATCACCGTGGGGTGCACCAGTGTTATTTGTCAGAAAGAAAGATGGGACTCTGCGATTATGTATTGATTACAAAGATCTTAATCAGGTAACCATAAAGAACAAATATTCGTTACCTCATATTGATGACTTGTTTGATCAACTTCAGGGTTCAGTAGTATACTCGAAGCTTGACTTGAGAAGTGGTTATCATCAGATGAAAATCAGATCTGAGGATATACCAAAGACAGCTTTCCGTACCAGGTATGGACATTATGAGTTTATTGTTATGCCATTCGGTTTGACAAATGCTCCAGCTGTATTTATGGATTTGATGAACCGTATCTTCAAACCATATCTTGATTATTTCGTGGTGGTATTCATTGATGATATTCTTGTGTATTCTAAATCACGGGCTGAGCATGAGCAACATCTCAAAGTGGTATTGCAAGTTCTTTGTGAGAAACAATTATTTGCAAAATTCAGTAAATGTGCTTTCTGTTTAGAAGAGGTTTCATTCTTGGGACATGTTGTGTCTGCTACTGGTATTGTAGTAGATCCTTCCAAAGTTAAAGCAGTTGTAAACTGGAAGAGGCCAACTACAGTGACAGAGGTCCGTAGTTTCTTGGGCTTGGCTAGTTATTATCGGAGATTCATTGAGGGATTCTCCAAGATTGCTACTCCATTGACTAATTTGACTCAGAAAGCTATTTCTTTTGAGTGGAGTGACAAATGTGAAGCAAGTTTTCAAGAGTTAAAAAGGCGCTTAACTACAGCTCCAGTCTTGGCTTTGCCTAGTGGTTCTGAGAATTTCATGGTTTATACTGATGCTTCTAAAGAAGGATTGGGTTGTGTTCTAATGCAAGATGGCAAGGTAATAGCTTATGCTTTGAGAAAATTGTCTCCTTATGAAAAGAACTATCCTACTCATGATTTAGAGTTGGCTGCGATCATCTTTGCTTTACATAAATGGAGGCATTACTTGTATGGAACCAAATTTGATGTGTTCACTGATAATAAAAGCTTGAAGTACTTGTTTTCTCAAAAATAGCTCAACATGAGACAGCGTAGGTGGATGGAGAAATTGAAGGATCATGATTGTACTATCCTTTATCATCCAGGGAAAGCAAATGTTGTGGCTGATGCACTGAGCAGAAAAACTTATGTTTCTTGCTTGATGATTCGTGAATGGAAGATGTTAGAGGATTTATGTGATTGGAGTCCTTGTGAATCTAGACATGGAATTATCCTTGCAAATATAAAGGCTACTTCAGATTTACTCCAACAGATCAAAGAAGCTCAAGTAAGTGATTCTGAATTGCAGAAAATTATTAGTGGAATGAATGAAGGAAAGCAACCAGATTTTTCTTTTAACAGTGATGGAATTCTTACCTTTCGAGGCAGAGTTTGTATTCCAGTTGATCTTGATATAAAGAAGAAAGTTCTTGAAGAGGCTCACAAAGCCAAGTATACTATTCATCCTGGAAGCACTAAAATGTACCAAGACTTGAAAAAGCATTTCTGGTGGAACAACATGAAAAGAGAAATTGCTGAGTACGTGTCCAAATGTTTGACTTGTCAACAAGTAAAAGTGGAACATAAACGTCCAGTAGGTTTGTTGCAACCATTAGAAATTCCAGAGTGGAAATGGGAGCATATCACTATGGATTTTGTGATTGGTTTGCCACGTACCAGACGAGGCCATGATTTTGTTTGGGTTATAGTGGATAGACTGACCAAGTCAGCTCACTTCTTGTCTGTTTCCATGGGATATTCATTGTCTCAGTTGGCATCTTTGTATGTTCAGGAGATTGTTCGACTCCATGGAGTTCCTGTGAGTATTGTATCTGACAGAGATCCTCGCTTTACTTCTCGATTTTGGCAAGCTCTTCAGGGTGCCATGGGTACAAAGTTGAATTTTAGTACAGCTTTTCATCCCCAGACTGATGGGCAATCTGAGAGACTTATATAGATTCTCGAGGATATGTTACGTGCCTGTGTTGTTGATTTCAAAGGCAGTTGGGATACTCATCTTCCTTTGGCTGAGTTTACTTATAACAACAGTTATCAATCTAGCATTGAAATGGCTCCATATGAAGCTCTTTATGGCAGAAAATGTCGATCTCCTATATGATGGGATGAAGTGGGAGAAGCTAGACTCTTGGGACCTGAAATGGTTCAATAATCAGTTGAGAGTGTGAAACTCATTCGAGATAGATTGCGCATAGTTCAAAGTAGACAAAAGAGTTATGCTGATCATCGCAGAAGGGATCTTGAATTCCAGGTAGGTGACTTTGTATTCTTGAAAGTCTCTCCTCGTAGAGGTATTAAGAGATTTGGGAAGAAAGGAAAGTTATCTCCTCGTTATATCGGTCCATTTGAAATTCTTGAAAGAGTTGGGAAGTTGGCTTATAGAGTTGCTTTACCACCTTATTTTTCTGGTATTCATGATGTGTTTCACGTGTCCATGCTTCTCAAATATATGGTGGATGAGTCACATGTTCTTGAGTATGAGGCTATTTCATTTCAGCCTGATTTGTCTTATGAGGAACAACCTGTTGAAATTCTTGACTGGAAAGAGCAAGTCTTGCGCACCAAAATGATTCCTATTGTGAAGGTCCTTTGGAGAAATCATGAAATAGAAGAGGCTACTTGGGAAACCGAGAAAGAGATGCGAGATAAATACCCGAGCCTATTTGAAAATCTTGGTAAGTAAAATTCATGGGCGAATTTTCTTTAAGGTGGGGAGGATGTAACGCCCATCCTTATTCTTGTTAAATATTTGACTTGCTTGTTAAATATTTGACTTGCATATTATGTGCTAGTTTTACTTGAATTAATTTCTTAACTGCTTTAGAATATTAAGGTGGTTAAATGTCTAGTTTTGACTTTTTGGTCATTTGTGAAAATATGACTTTAGGGGCCCTTTTGTTAAAAGTGAAACTTGAGGGGCTTAAGTGTCATTTTTTGAAAGTTGAAAGTATATCTTGTGGGTTTGCCTTCTCTGAGAAGCATTTTCCCTCAAATTTGTTTACGTTTTCTCTGTGAAGAAAAGCTAGGTTTAGGGTTTACCCTATTCTCGACTCCTCGAGTTTAATTATCCCTCTGTTCTTGATTCCGATCTCGGATAAATATTTGTGGCGTTGAATAGATCGTTTCCTGCCGAACAGAAATTTGTTTGGGTAACTTTGATTCCGGAGTAGGTAAGTTATTAGCTCCCCCTTTCTTGTAATAACATGCATATATGTTATTCCTGATACTTGTGCTTGTCAATTTCGTGTTTGGTGTGATTTTTGTGATACTTGTAATTTTGGGACAAAGGGAGTATTAACCCTCTGTATAGAAAAGAAAGAGTTACACTTGAAATAGGTGTTTTGAAATTGTTAGCATACTCCTGGGAATGTTAGAATGTTAGTAAAAAGTATACTCCTACATTTGGGACGGAGAATTCTTAACCTGGGAAAGAATTGAGCATTTGCTGAAAATCGCCCTAGTGTGCGGCCGCACAAAATTCCCTGGGCGACCGCCCATCTATCTGAAGCATTTTTCAAAGGATTTACCTGCTAGTGAGAGGCCGCCCGGTCCTTTTTGAGCGCCTGCCCGGTTGACCTGAAAACTAAAAATGTTGTTCAATGTTTGTATAAGTTGGAAATAACCCTAATTGAGGTATATAGCCTTAGTATAAGATGTCCTAGCAAGTGTTGTGACACCTTAGGGGCATCAGAAGTGAGTCTTGAACATGATTATTCAATGATTTGAATAGAGAACTTGAGTATAAAAGGAAGAACTCTTCTTTATGTCTGAAAGTGCTATGAACAAGCACTAATATGTTATATGTGTCTTGAAACTAATGTTTGTGCACCTTAGGGGCATTAGAACAATGTCTTGAGCTTAAACATCCAAAGTATAGGATGATGAACTTGAAGTATAAGAGGTCTAACTCTTATATATGACTTGAATGTCCAAAGATTGGAATGATAACTCGAGTATAAGACAATAAAATCTTGTACATGTCTTAAACATCCATAGAAGTGGATTAAGAACTTGAATATAAGATATTAAAATCTTGTACATGCCTTGAAACCAATACATGTGTATGGTAATGAACTTGAAAGTGCTATGAATAAGCACTAACGTGTATGAGAAATGTTCTTGATATGTATGTGCAAACATTGCATATAGTTGCTTGATAACAATGTGACTTTTTGATTACTTGAAGCATGTTTCTTGATGAGCTAGTCCACTACTTTTGGATTAGTTCTACTCTCGTAGTTCAAGTAAATACCTACTTATGCATTCTTGTGTGAGTCCAGCTGGTCCTTGCTTGTTCGGAGGTATATAGGTTCACGCTTATCGCGAGGCTGGGGCTAAGTTGATAATCGGGGATCTATGTATCTGCGCTTGACCCCTTACTACAGGCCATAGTAAGGGAATATCTTCCTTTATTAGAGCAATACACCTGATAAAAGTGAATGCTAAACTCGTGAACACCTCGTGAATCTTGATCTTGGGAATGAAACTGGTTACCGGGTCTTCTTATATATACTGTATAAGCAGTTTCTTGATATTGATCGTGATTTGTCAAAGTAATACAAGCTACGACAACAATGGTATTCTTGGGAGAAATAAAGAAGGAAGCAATATCCTTTATAACGTGATAACTTAGCCTTATGTGCTACTTGATGAGTGGCTTAGCCTCTCATATACTTGTTACTTGATGATACTTGATACATGATTACTTGAGTATCTACTTGAATTGCATGATAACATGTCATGTAGTTGCATCTAATAGCTTACTGAGATTTATCTCACCCCGTTCCTTGTTTATTTGTTTTCCTTAGATCAAATGAAGGCTAGTGGTAGTGCTCAGTGAGGCTCGACATAGCTGGGAGCTTACTACGCAGGTTGTTATTCTTTTGGGGCTTGTGTCCTTTTACACTTTGGTGAGGACGATTTTGTAGGGGTTGTATATGACACTCCCCTAGGTCCCGGGATCCCCTAATAGAACCTCAAACCCGGATGCGCGTGACTAACAAGGAACAAGAACTAACAAGAAACTGGATGACATCTGTTTATAACAAACTGACATGATATATATACTCAAGAGTAAGGAGATATACTAGCTCACACCACGAGTTCTAGACAAGAAAATTAAAACCAAACATGATTATACACAGTGGAAGAAATGCCTAGCACATAAGCTGGCATCAAGAGTACTATACAAGATGTCTAGTGACAACAAGAACTGAACAAGACTGTCTACCCCAAAATAAGGAGTTATACAACCCATAATACATCATCCTCACCAAGTGAAAAAGGACACAAGCCCCAAAATAATCACGACCTGTGTAGTAAGCTCCCAGCTATGTCGAGCCTCACTGCGCACTATCCTTCCTTTGATCTAAGGAAAAAAATTAAACAAGAAACGGGGTGAGATAAATCTCAATAAGCTATTAGATGCAACTACATGACATGCTATCATGCAATTCAAGTAGATACTCAAGTAATCATATATCAAGTATCATCAAGTAACAAGTATATGAGAGGCTAAGCCACTCATCAAGTAGCACATAAGGCTAAACAAGCAAGCTATAAAGGATATTGCTTCCTTCCTTATTCCTCCCAAGAATACCATTGTTGTCGTAGCTTGTATTACTTTGACAATCACGATCAATAACAAGAAACTGATTATTCAGTATATATCAGAAGACCCGGTAACCAGTGTCATTCTCAAGATCAAGACTCACGAGGTGTTCAAGAGTTTAGCATTCACTTAAGTCAGGCGTATTGCTCCAACCAAGGAAGCTATGCCCTTACTATGGCCGGTAGTAAGGGGTCAAGCGCAAATACATAGGGACCCGATTGTCACTTAAGCCCCAGCTCTCGCGAGAAGCGTGAACCTATATATTTCCGAACAAGCAAGGAGAACCAGCTGGACTCACACAAGAATGTACAAGTAGGTATTTACTTGAACTACGGGAAAAGAACTAATCCAAAAGTAGTGGACTAGCTCAACAAGGAACATGCTTCAAATAATCAAGAAGTCACCTTGTTATCAAGCAACTATATGCAATGTTTGCACATACACAACAAGAACATGTCTCATACAAGTTAGTGCTTGTTCATGGCACTTTCTAGTTCATTACCATACATATGTATTGGCGTCAAGTCATGTACAAGATTTTATTATTTTATATCCAAATTCTCAATCCACTTCTATGGATGTTTAAGACATGTACAAGATTTATTGTCTTATACTTCAAGTTATAACTCCAATCTTTGGACATTCAAGCATGTATAAGAGTTATACATTTTACTCTTACAAGATCTTAATCCTATTCTTAGGATGTTCAATTTCAAGACTTTATGCTAATGCCCCTAAGGTGCACAATCATTGGTTTCAAGGCAAGCATAACACATTAGTGCTTATTCATAGCACTTTCAAGACATAAAGAAGAGTTACTACTCTTATACTTAAGTTCTCATTCTAATTCAATGAGTATTCATGTTCAAGACCAAGTTCTAATGCCCCAAAAGGTACATATACACTTGCTAGGACATCTTATACTAAGGCTATATGCCTTAGGAGAGATAAGCTTTCAATTTAATTTAGATTTAAAAACACTTTGGTTGAAACAGGGGACCGGGCGGGCGCTCATTAAAGCACTTTTGAAACCCAAAACTTCTGTTGAAAAGGGCGGGCGCTTGGAGGACCACCAGGCGGGCGCCTGATACAATTTTCAGCAACACTCAAATTCTTTCCCAGACTTAGAATTCTCCGTCCCAAGCGTAGGAGTAACTTTTTACTAACATTATAACATACCCAGAATGCACTAACAAGCTTAAAACCAATTCTTTCATTTTTTTTTCATTATTTCACACAGTAGGGTTTTACTCCCTTTATCCCAAATTTACAAGTATCACAAAATTTGCCCCAAACACGAAATGGACAAGCACAAGTATCAAAAATAACATATATGAATGTTATTACAAGCAAGGGGGAGCTAATAACTTACCTAGTCCGAAATCAAAGTTACCCAAATAAATTTTTGTTCGGCCTGGAACGCTCTATTCAACGCCACAAATCTTTATCCGGGACCGGAATCACGAACAGATGATTAATTAAACTCGAGGAGTCGAAAATAGGGTAAAACCCTAACCCTAACTTTTCTACAGAGGAAACAACGAGAATGTTTTGGGTAAGAATGCCTTTCTCAGGCAATCAACAAGTTGATATACATTCAACTTTCCAAGAATGACACCTAGGTCCCTCAAGTTTCACTTTCAACAAAAAGGCCCCTAAAGTCAAATTTTCACAAATGACCCAAAAGTCAAAACTAAACATTTAACCACCTTAATATTCTAAAGCAGTTAAGAAATTAACCCAAGTAAAACTAACACATAATATGCAAGTTCAAGAATTTAACAAGTAAGTCAAATATTTAACAAGAAATAGGATGGGCGTTACATCCTCCCCACCTTAAAGAAAATTCGCCCACGAATTTTACTTACCAAGATTTTCAAATAGGCTCGGGTATTTATCTCGCATATCTTTCTCAGTTTCCCAAGTAGCCTCTTCTATTTCATGATTCCTCCAAACGACCTTCACAATAGGAATCCTTTTGGTACGCAAGACTTACTCTTTCCAGTCAAGAATTTCAACAGGTTGTTCCTCAAAAGACAAATCAGGCTGAAATGGAATAGCCTCATACTCAAGAACATGCGACTCATCCGCCATATACTTGCGAAGCATAGATACATGGAATACATCATGAATACCAGATAAAGAAGGTGGGAAAGCCACTCTATAAGCCAACTTCCCAATTCTTTCAAGAATCTCAAATGGACCGATATAACGAGGAGATAACTTTCCTTTCTTCCCAAATCTCTTTATACCTCTACGAGGAGAGACTTTCAAGAATACAAAATCACCTACCTGGAATTCAAGATCCCTTCTACGATGATCTGCATAACTCTTTTGTCTACTCTGAGCTGTGCGCAATCTATCTCGAATGAGTTTCACACTCTCAACTGATTGTTGAACCATTTCAGGACCCAAGAGTCTAGCTTCTCCCACTTCATCCCAACATATAGGAGATCGACATTTTCTGCCATAAAGAGCCTCATATGGATCCATTTCAATGCTAGACTGATAACTATTATTATAAGCAAACTCAGCCAAAGGAAGATGAGTATCCCAACTGCCTTTGAAATCCATAACACAAGCACGTAACATATCCTCGAGAATCTGTATAAGTCTCTCAGATTGTCCATCAGATTGGGGATGAAAAGCAGTACTGAAATTCAATTTAGTACCCATGGCACCCTGAAGAGCCTGCCAGAATCGAGAAGTAAAACGAGGATCTCTGTCAGATACAATACTCACAGGAACTCCATGGAGTCGAACAATCTCCTGAACATACAAAGATGCCAACTGAGACAATGAATATCCCATGGAAACAGACAAGAAGTGAGTTGATTTAGTCAGTCTATCCACTATAACCCAAACAGCATCATGGCCTCGTCTGGTACCTGGCAAACCAGTCACAAAATCCATCGTAATATGCTCCCATTTCCACTCTGGAATTTCTAATGGTTGCAACAAACGTGCTGGACGTTGATGTTCCACCTTTACTTGTTGACAAGTCAAACATTTGGATACATACTCAGCAATTTCTCTTTTCATATTGTTCCACCAAAAATGTTTCTTCAAGTCTTGGTACATTTTAGTGCTTCCAGGATGAATAGTATACTTGGCTTTGTGAGCCTCTTCAAGAACTTTGTTCTTTATCTCAAGATTAACTGGAATACAAACTCTGCCTCGAAAGGTAAGAATTCCATCATTGTTGAAAGAAAAATATGGTTGTTTTCCTTCATTCATTCCACTAATGATTTTCTGCAATTCAGAATCAATTACCTGAGCTTCTTTGATCTGTTGGAGTAAGTCTGAAGTAGCCTTTATATTAGCAAGAATAACTCCTTGTTTAGATTCACAAGGACTCCAATCACACAAGTCTTCTAACAATTTCCATTCACGAATCATCAAGCAAGAAATATAAGTCTTTCTGCTCAGTGCATCTGCCACAACATTTGCTTTCCCTGGATGATAAAGGATAGTACAATCATGATCCTTCAATTTCTCCATCCATCTACGTTGCCTCATGTTAAGCTCTTTTTGAGAAAATAAATACTTCAAGCTTTTATGATCAGTAAAGACTTCAAATTTGGTTCCATACAAGTAATGCCTCCATTTATGCAAAGCAAAAATAATCGCAGCCAACTCTAAATCATGAGTAGGATAATTCTTTTCATAATGAGATAATTTTCGAGAAGCATAAGCTATTACCTTGCAATATTGCATTAAAACACAACCCAATCCTTCTTTAGAAGTGTAGATACCCCGGGGGAACCACGGCTTGGCTAGAGCGGTGAATTATCCTAGGATGTCTAACTTGTTTTAGAGTCGCCACCTATGTTTTGAGGAACATAAGAAAAACCTATTGATTGTAGCCTAAGTTTGATTACGAAAACAGAGATTCTTTGTTTTGAGGTTCGGGGGTTAGATTACGAGATGGGAAGTACCGAAACACCCATCTCGCCCAACTAAAGTTGGTCTTGCTTGATCAAAATCTACATGAATAATAACGTTCTTCTTCTTCTTCTTTAAGTCATAAAAAGGGGGTTTAAAATAGAGTTTGGAATGTAGGAGATAACTCCTTAACCAACCTCAATGAGATGAGGTGATCATTAGAGTCATGTCCCAAAATGATTTGGGTGATTGCACATTTGATTAGAGTAAAAGAGAGAGAGGAGATGAAGTAGAAAAGAAAGGAAAAGATAGACTTTTACCTACAATTTGAAGAACTTCAAATATTGCTTGAAGAAATCCTTGGAGAACCTTTAGAAAGTGATTTTGGTATAGTTTTTGTAAGTTCAATCTTCGGTCCCTGAAAATGGAGGTAAAGAGAGGTTTTTATAGGTGAAAGAGGGGTGTTTTTGGTGCCAAAACTCAGTCACCAAGAAATCCTTCTCGGGCAAAATCCTGTAAATTGAGCAAGGGATGGAATCCTAGCCAGAAATCTGTAACTGATGCCCAGAGGCGCGCGCTTCCTGCTTTGGGGTCGGAGGCGCGCGCGCCTGGCTCCTAGTGTCGGAGGCGCGCGACTCAGAGAAAGCAATTTTGACAGAATGGACTAGAAAGTCAGCCCTGTCATTCAGTTTAGTCCCTGGACTTAACGAAGTCAGTCAGGAACTTAACGGAAATGACAGAAACTAACGAGAAACACTTAAAATGGGGAGAAACACAAAATCAAATGTGCAATCGGGGTGAGCGGTCCAAGGCGGAGTGTCTACAGAGCCCTTCAGCGACGTGGACTGCAAAGTAGAACGCGTCGACGAAAGTTAAAAACACCCGCCGAGGACATTACCAAGAAAAAGTAAAGACTCGATGAAAGCAGGAATTTGAAATTGCGAGAGATAGTGGTACGCTCCCTGTGTGAGCGGCTTTTGTTGATAGAGGGGTGGCATGATCCGTTAGGTGAACCTGCCGGCTGAATGTTTTGAATGAGGCCATTAGTGAACCGGTTTGATGAATCCGTTAGTGAATCTCTTGAATGAGTCCGTTGGTGAACCCTTGTTGGCGAATCCGTTAGTGAATCCGTTTGATGAATTTGTTAGTGAATCCCTTGGATGAGTCCGTTGGTGAACCCTTGTTGACGAATCCATTAGTGAATCCATTTGATGAATCCGTTAGTGAATCCCTTGGATGAGTCCGTTGGTGAACCCTTGTTGACGAATCCGTTAGTGAATCCGTTTGATGAATCCGTTAGTGAATCCCTTGGATGAGTCCGTTGGTGAACCCTTGTTGACGAATCCGTTAGTGAATCCGTTTGATGAATCCGTTAGTGAATCCCTTGGATGAGTCCATTGGTGAACCCTTGTTGACGAATCCGTTAGTGAATCCGTTAGTGAATCCCTTGGATGAGTCCGTTGGTGAACCCTTGTTGACGAATCCGTTAGTGAATCCGTTCGATGAATCCGTTAGTGAATCCCTTGGATGAGTCCGTTGGTGAACCCTTGCTGACGAATCCGTTAGTGAATCCGTTTGATGAATCCGTTAGTGAATCCCTTGGGTGAGTCCGTTGGTGAACCCTTGTTGACGAATCCGTTAGTGAATCCGTTTGATAAATCCGTTAGTGAATCCCTTGGGTGAGTCCGTTGGTGAACTCTTGTTGACGAATCCGTTAGTGAACCCGTTTGATGAATCCGTTAGTGAATCCCTTGGGTGAGTCCGTTGGTGAACTCTTGTTGACGAATCCGTTAGTGAATCCGTTTGATGAATCCGTTAGTGAATCCCTTGGATGAGTCCGTTGGTGAACCCTTGTTGACGAATCCGTTAGTGAATCCGTTTGATGAATCCGTTAGTGAATCCCTTGGGTGAGTCCGTTGGTGAACCCTTGTTGAGGAATCCGTTAGTGAATCCGTTTGATGAATCCGTTAGTGAATCCCTTGGATGAGTCCGTTGGTGAACCCTTGTTGACGAATCCGTTAGTGAATCCGTTTGATGAAATATTGCTTTGAAGTCTCGTGCCACTTGGAGTCACACTTGACTTTTTGAATTATGGGGTGCGGGCACAGTTGGCCGCGACCAGAAAAATGTTCCTGCTGGGGATGAAATATTGAGATTGACTCTTGAGGGGGGTGTGGCACCCGTGACAGAACTTAGGGAGTTCGGAATCCGTGGGGAAACCTTGATACGATGCATGGATTCTTGCATGGGAGACTGCTTCTGAACCTGCCTGATGATGGGAAGAGCGCGCGTCCGGGCCTCGTTGTGGGATGCGCGTGCCTCAGATGAGTATGTCGGGAGGCGTGCGCCTGGCGCATAAGTTCAGCATATTTAAACAGGTTGTTCGCTGTTTTCGGCCAGTTTTCAAAAATTTGAAGAACCCTCCAAATTCCAAGCCCAATTTTCGTAGAGAAATCACCCCAAAACACTTTCTTGCTGCTCTAGGATCAATTCCGTCAAAGAAACGATGTCGGATCGTCAGCAATCACCTCCGTTTGAGATGCCACAGGGCGAGGAGCCCGAAATTGGGGTTGAAGCCATGGACTCGAGCTTGCTTACTTTCCGGCCTCATACCCATATTTCTCACTTCGTGACTTCGGGTTTGGTAAGAATGCCTCACCTTTCTTGTCAATTTCGGGTTTCATGAAGTTCTGTTTTCTTTACCCGACATATTGTTGCAGCAGCTTTATTGATCATTCTTTGCATGTTGTTTGTTGTTGCTGATTTGTTGTAAGAAACATGTTGGGATGTCCATTTTATGTTCACACACTTGCTTGTACATTGTTCTGCCATTGAAATCTCTGTGTTGAGTTCACCCGTTTTTCTAGCAGTCATGCTGATGAAATTTTCGTTGTTCCTTGTTCTTTTTTAGGAGTGGAGCCGCCTATCGGAGATTCGAGGCGGAGCTCATGGTCCAGTGGCCATTTGGAACAAATTGCCCGAAAATGTGAGGGCTCGAGTTCAGGCTACCCACTTTGGCCTTTTTATCATTAGTCTGCCGGCACTGAAGAATGACCCGGTCGTTATTCAGGCTTTGAGAGAGAGATGGTGGGACACCACCCATACTTTTCATTTGCCCATGGGAGAGGTCACGATGACGCCTACAGACTTTATGGCATTGACTGGTCTGCCGTTTGCGGGGGAGCCTGTCCCTTGCGTTTTGAGGGGGACCCTTAGGACTGCCGACGAGCTGTTGGCTCTCTTGACTGTGGCTTCCCGGTGAAGAATTTCCGGGTCACTTGGGGGAGCATCCGCCGATATTTTAGCATTCTTGCAGCTGAGCCTCTGGGTGTCACTGCTGAGCGGGTAGATGTTGTGGCCCGTTGTTTTATATGGTACTTGCTGTCTCATACCCTGTTTGCTAGTGGAGGGTCCTCGGCCTCTTTGGCTTTGCTTGACTTGTTGGTAGACTTGGACCAGGCCGGTCATTACAACTGGGGTGCAGCGGGCTTGGCTGCTTGTTATCATGGTATGGATCTGACTAGCCGCTCGACCACCAGCTCGGTCACGGGTTTTAGCCTGTTGTGGGAGGTATACTGCTTTCCCTTTTCTTTTCGACCTTCTTGTCATTGCTTTACTGTATCTTTGAACTGTCATTTAATTCTGCTCTTGCCTCTGTTTTGCAGCTATGGGCCTTTGCTGTTTTGGAGCTGAGGGACTTTAAGATCAACAGAGAAGGTCAGCCCCAGTTTCCGGACTGCGTGAGGTGGTCATATAGGGAGAGGAACGTGAGGACCGGCACTGCTCCCATCAGCCTGCTTTCAGCTCGGCGCCACTTGGATTCTTTGAGGCCGGAGGCTGTCGCCTTTTCTTTGTTTCCGTGGAGAGCTATCTATGCCTTTGTTGAGTATACCCTGATTCCCACCCGTTCGAGGCTCCTGATGAGCTCAGTGGAGTGTATGGCAATGTACCTTGGAGAGAGAGTGTTTTGGCAGCATGGTGGTCAGGTGACGGACTTCCACCACCCTCCTAGGCCAGCGGTTCCTGATGTTCCGCCTTTCTGTCCTCGTAATTGGAGGGCTCTTTCAGAGGCAGACCGGGTAGTCTATCTTGCGGGGGTTGATGCTGTCCCTTTCATTCATCTGGAGCAGGATTACGGTTTTATTCCGGGAGCACAACCTCCAGCAGGGTTTCATGTTCACTGATCCGAGGGAGACACATGTTGCTCCGCAGACTTCGGCCCGATTCTATCCCACCGGTGCTGGATATTGCTTCGATCCTCCTTTGCCTCCTCCCTACTACACTTATTCAAACTTCGGGTCTTTGAGGAGCAGAGGGGAGATTGTTCCCGAGGATATGTCACCGGAGAGAGAGCCTCCCGCTCAGGCTGCTGTGGTATGTTTTTCTGACCATCTTTGCATTTCTCAGTTCTAGTCTTGTTTTCTGTCCTTTGTATTGATGTAATTTCTTTTCCCTGTTCTTTATTGTAGCAGGTGCCCGTAGCTGCTTATAGGCACTTGGGTAGGCAGTGTTGGGTTTTGAGCAAACATGCGCAGCGGAATTAAAACCCAAAAGCCTAGATCCGATCACGATGATTAAATTAATACGAGGATGAATTTAGAACACTAACCGTGACGGAGCTTTAAAATTCTGAGATCTTCAATCTTTGTTCTTCGCGCTTCTTTGAATCACGAACGCATGAACGACCGTAATACTTGGATCACGAACTTTGAAGGAGTTGATGCCAACGCCCTCTATGTTTATCCACACGCGAACGAATATCTAGAACGATTCTAGATCTGGATTGCTAGACCCATTAGAAAACACGCTTTTCTAATATTCAAAGGCTATATGATTTTATTGGTGTTCTTGATCTTTTGATTCTCAATCTAAACTCAAGAATATGTTTCTCAAACACATGGAGGCTACCAATAATGATACAATATCAATCCATACTGATTAGGGTTAAGAGAGAGGTATTTAAACTCATTAGTCCTAAACCTTTTAGGAGAAATAGGTCAAAACCCGTCAAAACACGAAATCAGATTTTGGGCCCAAACAGGGCCTGCTCGGCCGAGTCTTATAAGGTGCTCGGCCGAGCACCTCTGTGTCAAAACTTTCTGTTTCTCATGCTCGGCCGAGTCCTTTGAGGTGCTCGGCCGAGCACCAGCAAAAAGTCATTTTTAGCCTTTTAAACAATTCGTTCTTTTGTGTGTGACCCCATAGGATTATATTAAGTTGGCAATGAGTCCAACCAAGGTCAAACTCATAAATCATGAGCGGACTCTAGCAAGCCATCATGACTACCCAATTAATATAACTTAAAGAAGTTCGTAATCCTCAATAGAATATATCACAATCCTTTTGTCTCACGATATCATATTGAACATAAGTCATGGTCCATGTCAACTTATATTGTTCAATGCTTTCTCGATCTTGAGTAGATTGATAATGAGCAAATGGTATTGATCTCATCAATTCATTTGAGCGCGGCCACGCATTTCATCAATCTCACTCTACGAGAGGCCTAAGCAGATATCTCTCTTGAGAGAGAGGGGCAAATCCCATATTGACTTATTACCTTTCCCTACATGAATCCGATTATGCCAATCGTAGCCTTTATAACCACCCGGTTAGGAGTGACGTTTGAGTACGTCAAACATAATGTTCATCATGTGGAAGACTGTAATAATCTCAGGTCTAAGGATATCAATGATATAACTATTATGAGATTTAATTATGACATTTGACCATGACATAAATCTCATAGGTGGGTCATGTCCAGTACATGGTCACCAACATGTACCCATAAGCTTAATCTGTATCTAATACACATGATCATCACATGATCATCAATTAAACTCATACTAGTTCTTCATAAGTTCTAGGGACGGGGATTATTATAATAAACATGTAAAACATATAATAACCCTAGGTTGTTATCTCCAAAACAAATGATGTAACGTAAGGCCTTTCTCAAGGGCCTAGAGCATAATTCCAACAATCTCCCACTTGCACTAGGCCCAATCAACGTGTATCCAATACCCATTGAGCTAAGTTATGATCTCCATCATTTTGCAAGTGAGCACATGTAAGATGATTGTCTTTGTTATCATCATAAGGTATTTTGCATATTTTTGACACTTCCCATGTCAACAATTTCTCGTAGAGATGGAAACGTCTGAGCCCGTGTTTGGATCATAGATGAGCCCTTGGCACCTTAGCTTGTGCAATAACCGTTATTTCACAACAAGGTCCATTGGATTAGTATCACTATAAACTATTTCTAGTTTTACTAATAACATCTATATTCAAACAACTCTATTAGCTACAACTCTTGTAACTAAATACTCAATTTATTCGTAGAATAAATTATAGTGTATTGCTTGGAACTATTCCAACTAATAGCACTTATTTTAAACATATGTTTATACTGCGATTTAAATTACCCTTGTCGATGTGGAAGCATGTATCTATGTAACCATTTACTAGATCATCTCTCATTCCAACAACCATCAAGAATGCATCCTTAGTTCTTCTCAAGTACACAAGGATATTCTTGATCATTATCTAATGACTTTCACTAGGATACGATTAGTATGTTCTCATCATACTCCAAGTATACGAGTTATACCGTCTAAGTACATAATATGACATTCATGATAGATCCAATTGCCGAAGCATATGGAATCCTAATAATGTACTCTTGCTCATTAGTCTTCCACTAAGACTAAGTCTTGTCAAGAACACTGTCATTAGACAACTTCGCAAGTTCTTCTCCAAGAGTCTTGCATACTGAACAATTCAGTACATTGTCTCCATAAGTACTTTAACACAAACCAATCAACTTCCTAGATTAATATCAATAGATATTAATTTCAAGGATATAAGCGGCTTATTCCTAAGTCCTTTCATTAAGAAACTCTTTCAAATGAACTATATGTTAGACATATATTTAAGACTAGGAATTAGACTATGCTCCCACTAATTTCTTAGCAAACACGATCTCATTATTGATGAATTTCAAACGATTTGAACGCTCCATCAAATGATTGTTTCAACTCCAAGAAGCTTGCTTCAATCCATCTCATGGATTTCCGCAACATACATACTTTATTAGAATTTCTAGACTATCAAAACCTTCAGGTTGTATCCAATACATCCTTAAGTGAGTTCCCGTTAAGACGCTGTTTTGATATCCATTTGTCAAATTTCATATTCCAAATATGAAGATATGACAATGAGAATTCTAATAACTTAAAGCATGACTTCAAGTGAGAAAGTTTTATCATAGTCGAAATATGAGTCAACCTTTTCACATTTAATCTTGCTTAATTAGTATGTTCCTTTGCTACCCATGTTATTTTTCTCCAAGAAAACTTGATTCCATCCTTTGGTTTTTACACCTTAGGTTAGAAAGATCAAGTTCCAAACTTGATTAATATACATGGATTGCCTTTTAGATTTTATGACTCCAGGCCATTATCTAAAATGGAGCGGATATTGCATTTTGATAGGAAGTAAATATACCATTCTCAATGAACTTTACCTCTTATACTTTCTTTAATAAGAAATCCAATATTTCTCATTATAGATTGTATCCTATCATATATGCAATT
The DNA here is from genome assembly GCA_026119855.1 of Campanula takesimana. Taxonomy (NCBI): domain Eukaryota; kingdom Viridiplantae; phylum Streptophyta; class Magnoliopsida; order Asterales; family Campanulaceae; genus Campanula; species Campanula takesimana. The sequence goes on from JAOWBW010000577.1 coordinate 1,055,390, forward strand.
AACTTGTGTAATTTGAACGAATTCCACAACTCCTTGCGAAAGTTCATTCAACTTCCATCTAAGGTTCTATGTTATCTTCTAGGTCTCAAACCATTCGAGATATATTTTACTCCCACTGATTCTTTTAGAGATAAACAATTTACCTAGAAAAGTACCATTACAATCAACAAACAATTTGTTTCTTAGAAGTAAAATAATATCCTCAAGTTTCCTTGGGATATCCCATGAAATTACATTTATTAGATTTAAGTGTGAGCTTGTTCCAAACAAGTCTTTTCGCAAAAGTCTCACCCTCTTAAATCTTTATGAAAGACAAACCAAGTTTTCTTTCATTCCATATCACATATGGTACCTTTGAACCTATTTTAATGGAACTCAAATTAGTGTAATTATAGCGGTTTCCAAAACATAACCAAAATAAATAATGGAAGATCAATTTGACTTTATCATCTAATGAACCATATCCAATAAGGTTCTACACCTCCACGTAGACACATCATTCTAAATGGTGTTCTCGGTGGAGTTAATTTGTGAAACAATTTCACAACCTAAAGATGATTGTCAAATTCTTGGTTCAATTATTCATTATCACGATCGAATCGGGATTTCTGAATAATTTTGCCAAGTTACCAAAATCCTCTTTTAGCATTGCTACTTAATGAACCATATACATCGACATGTATTAGGTCTAATAAGATATCAGCCTTTTACTACTCCTAGTAAAAGTTGTCTTAATCCAAGTAAATAAGATTTGCATAAATCATATGATTCAAAATCGTATGACTTTAAAACTCCGTCCCATGGAATTTTAGATACGTTTCTCATTTATTTGATCAAAACAATAATGCCTTGAGAATTTAATTATTTATGTTATAGTCTTATTTATTATTTTGTTCTTCAAGATTTAGGATATGAGATTTATTTATATGATTTAACAATACGATAAAGCAAATCATAATAAATAAAGCCCTTTCTTATTCCAAATAAGAAATAAATATCCTTCATTATCTTATAGCAAAATAATACTTTCTACTTAAAAGCAAAGCCACTTCATAAGTGTTCCACGAACAATGTTGCAACTCTTGCATCATTATCATTCGCAGATTACTTTACCTTTTATAAATAGTCTTTCTTTTTATTAATTGTTGCACATTTATGCAAAATGTGGGATCCAATCCGGTATCCAATACCCAATGATTAAAATTAGAAAGATTAATTTTATAGCATAAATATCCTTTGTGTTGTCTCACTACCATTCACTTTTTATTGATCATCCAAAATTTTGATTGCAATTTTAAATGGTCAATCAAATTGCCACATTACCAAATTGCATTATTCAGAGTCATAATTTTAGCCACAATTATTTCCTTTAGGTTTGACAACGTTTGTCTTACCTTTAGCTTTTAATCCTTCCTTTTAGAAAATCATAAAGCCAAATCGAATTTTCGACTTAGGTCATCATCTTTCCGCATGATAGTTCAGATATTGAGAGCACAAACCAATGTCTCATCAATTCGACTAACTTCAGCAATCAAGAACAATTCAAGATTCTAATTTAGTTTATCTGAATTCTTAATTGACATCACTTTTCAGGAAACTTGGTTTCGCAAACCAGCCGTCTGAAATTAGATTCAATCCAGATTAATCTTGAACTTGACATTTAATTTCAGGAAACATGGTTTCTGAAACACATCATCTGATAATTAAATTCAACTCAAATATTTATCTTAGAAGCGGTAGATTTTAAATTTCCAAATTTATCCTATATATTGCATTTCTTGATTCATTTAGGATTTGGTGCTCATGGTGATCAAATCACCATGATTATCAAAACCAAGAATAAACAATTTATTCATGAATCTAAGATCATCAACAAGTTAATCAAATTAAATTTTGATGATCCTACGGAACATATTAATCAAATTAATATTGCAATTTAGGTTACTCAGGATTATTAAGAATGTATAATTTCCATTCTTGCTTTAGAACAATTCTTAAGCTCATGAATAATTTCCATTCTGAAGAACAGATCGCAGTAATAACATAATTAAAGTTTAAGAAAATATTCTACACAAATATGCAAATAATATACACCTATATTTCATACCAGTCATTTAAGAGATATATAGATTGTATTTCATAAATACTCCCACTAAATTATATAACCTTCATATACATCCAATGTATAATATAATTTGAATGGGCTAAGATCCATATTTCACTTAACTTTGAGTCGGCTAGGGCAACGACTGCTCAAAATAAGTTATTTAGGTAGACAACTCATTGTCAATCATATCGTATATGACTCTCTAGATCTTTTATGAGATTTAGATATCGTATATCTAACATGTTTTAATCTCATCTGTGCCTTAGGCCCAAAACTGTTTTGATAGCCTAATTAAGTTAAACCATTTTAAAACGTATAGGAATCACTGTTTCCTCCTCTTGCTCATAATGGATAGAATCAATGCACCTACGCTAGGGCGTAAACCCACACAAAACTACCCACGTACTTACAAGTGTTTTTATCATGGACTGGCACGGACTTAAATTTTTAAAGAAGGTTCACACAATAGCATGGTAAATGTTTATAGTCACATAATATAAACACATAAATCAACGGTTAATAATTTAACTAATCTCATTAATTAAATAAGATTTCATGTGATTGATTTATGGGGATAAATTCTTTAACACATTATTGAGAGCACGATTGTAAACGGTCGAAACTAAGCCATAAGGCATCCACAATCCCTGCCAAATTTAGAAACTAGAAGAAAACACTATGTAAGGTCGAAACTAAGCCAGAAGGCATCCACAATCCCTTACATAAAGTAAACTCACTTCTAAATTCTTTTGTCCCATCAATTTATTACTTTGACCTTGAAATTTGTTTTCAGTAACACGGTTTCTCGAAACCAGCCATCTGACAAACAAGTTCAATCCAAAGTGATTTTGAACATGCCTTAATTTCAGGAAACAGACGGTTTCCTAAAACCAGCCATCTGAAAAAACAATTCTGTCCAAAATCCTTCTGCTCGGCCGAGTCCTTTGAGGTGCTCGGCGAGCATCTTTGTGTTCCAGAATCTGTACATTCTGATTCAATCTGCTCGGCCGAGTCTTATGGACTGCTCGGCCGAGCACCATGATCAGAACAGATTTTTCGAATTTCAATTCTCAAATTGCTTTCCCGATTCAATTAGGGTTTGATGTTCATGATGATCAAATCATCATGTTCATCAAAGCCTTGAATAAACGATTTATTCATGAATCAAAGATCATCAACAAATCAATCCAATTAATTTTTGATAATCATAAGGAACATAATAATCAAATTATTATTGCAATTTAAAATCCCACATAACGTATTTAAACGGTGCGATTTTATGATCTCCATATATCACATATATATACATAAAATTCAAATCACATAAACATCAAGAATCCAAATTCAAATAACATGCCAACACATATAATCCAATTATATTATTAACATGATATTATTAAAATAATCATGATGAACGGGGCTCTGATACCACTGTTGGGTTTTGAGCAAACATGCGCAGCGGAATTAAAACCCAAAAGCCTAGATCCGATCACGATGATTAAATTAATACGAGGATGAAATTTAGAACCTAACCGTGACGGAGCTTTAAAATTCTGAGATCTTCAATCTTTGTTCTTCGCGCTTCTTTGAATCACGAACGCATGAACGACCGTAATACTTGGATCACGAACTTTGAAGGAGTTGATGCCAACGCCCTCTATGTTTATCCCACACGCGAACGAATATCTAGAACGATTCTAGATCTGGATTGCTAGACCCATTAGAAACACGCTTTTCTAATATTCAAAGGCTATATGATTTTATTGGTGTTCTTGAGCTTTTGATTCTCAATCTAAACTCAAGAATATGTTTCTCAAACACATGGAGGCTACCAATAATGATACAATATCAATCCATACTGATTAGGGTTAAGAGAGAGGTATTTAAACTCATTAGTCCTAAACCTTTTAGGAGAAATAGGTCAAAACCCGTCAAAACACGAAATCAGATTTTGGGCCCAAACAGGGCCTGCTCGCCGAGTCTTATAAGGTGCTCGGCCGAGCCACCTCTGTGTCAAAACTTTCTGTTTCTCATGCTCGGCCGAGTCCTTTGAGGTGCTCGGCCGAGCACCAGCAAAAAGTCATTTTAGCCTTTTAAACAATTCGTTCTTTTGTGTGTGACCCCATAGGATTATATTAAGTTGGCAATGAGTCCAACCAAGGTCAAACTCATAAATCATGAGCGGGACTCTAGCAAGCCATCATGACTACCCAATTAATATAACTTAAAGAAGTTCGTAATCCTCAATAGAATATATCACAATCCTTTTGTCTCACGATATCATATTGAACATAAGTCATGGTCCATGTCAACTTATATTGTTCAATGCTTTCTCGATCTTGAGTAGATTGATAATGAGCAAATGGTATTGATCTCATCAATTCATTTGAGCGCGGCCACGCATTTCATCAATCTCACTCTACGAGAGGCCTAAGCAGATATCTCTCTTGAGAGAGAGGGGCAAATCCCATATTGACTTATTACCTTTCCCTACATGAATCCGATTATGCCAATCGTAGCCTTTATAACCACCCGGTTAGGAGTGACGTTTGAGTACGTCAAACATAATGTTCATCATGTGGAAGACTGTAATAATCTCAGGTCTAAGGATATCAATGATATAACTATTATGAGATTTAATTATGACATTTGACCATGACATAATCTCATAGGTGGGTCATGTCCAGTACATGGTCACCAACATGTACCCATAAGCTTAATCTGTATCTAATACACATGATCATCACATGATCATCAATTAAACTCATACTAGTTCTTCATAAGTTCTAGGGACGGGGATTATTATAATAAACATGTAAAACATATAATAACCCTAGGTTGTTATCTCCAAAACAAATGATGTAACGTAGGCCTTTCTCAAGGGCCTAGAGCATAATTCCAACAGGCAGAACAAAGAATGAGGCGGAGGCTCCGCCAGTTGGAGGAGAGGGCTGGAGCTGTACATGGATATTGCTGCATGACTAAGGTGTTGCCGGGTGCTGTCTCTGGTGCTCGAGAGGAGCTGCCCGAGGTGCTCGGGGCATGGGACGAGGCTGCAGGGATGCTGCACTGGACATTGATGAGGCTGTCTCTTCAGCGAGGCAGTCGCTGAGCAGGAGTCTGAGCCACGGAGGTAGCCATAGTAGGAGCCTGAGCCGAGAGGGTAGCCGAGCTGGGGCGGCGCCAGTTCATCAGGGGAGCCTGGCAAGAGGACACGTCCTGATGTTGTGATTGAGACATCTGAGTCTGAGGATGATGATGAGGATGATGATTACGATGAGGAGACCGAGAGCGGTAGCAGGGGGTGAGCACAGTGTTGGTGATGACGTGCCCGAGCTGTTGTGGCTGAGAGGATGAGGGATTGAAACATTTTTACTTTTGCCTGTAATAACATTTAACATGTATTTACACTCCTATTATCTTACTACTCATTTTATGTTTTATTAGCGACTCGATCTTAGATGTCGGACTCTTACAAACAAATGTGGTGCCCAAAGGATGCCTTTGTCGATGCTTGAACTCCTTTTTGTTGCTGGGATTTGATTTTGCTGCAGGTTGGATATGTTGAAGTGCTTGGGTTCTGTTCTGACCTGACAAGGGTTGTTTCTGTCTGAACTGCTGTCAAAGGCGCGCACGTCGGACCTTGCT
>JAOWBW010000578.1:0-59791 GCA_026119855.1 Campanula takesimana
GAAAACATTAATGCACACATTAGAGGACTTTTGACTCTCTTTTTTTTTATCCTATTTCTAGGTAGAGAAGAGAAACAGAGATTGTTGTCGTCATCCCCCATGTCATTGTAGTCCTTATTGTCGTTGTAGTCTTCCATGTCACTACATTTTCCATGTCATTGCTTGGGAACCCTTTATAGTTGAAGCTTGTGTCATAGGAGGACTCGGCCACTTCTCGGAGAAAATTGTCAATTCTAACCCCCGCATCATACTGCTTCAAAAATCGAGTGAAAGCGCCACTAAGATGAGTGCGGTAGTCCATTTTCAAACACTTCAAGAAGATGTCCATTTGTTCCTTCTTGGAGGGCCTATCAACCATGTCGGCTAGCTTTCATTTCACGGCGATAGAAGTCCCCAAAATGATTCATCACCCATTTGCACGGTGCTCTCCAATTCCTTCTTGTGTGGGCGGAATATGGAGTTGCCTTGATATTGTGACTTGAAGGAAAGCATAGCGACATCCCAATTGAGGCGGGTGGAAACTGGAGACCCATATACCAATCTTTTGCGACCCCCTCGAGAGGAAGCGGGAAGCATTGTGCCATTATTTGAGGAGACCTTTCTTTTGTAGCATGGCCCAAATGTAGGAGTCAACATGAGCATCGGGGCAAGAGTTGCCATTGACTTGCCAATATCGGTCATCTTGAACTTTTTGGGAAGAGCCTCCATTGTGTTCATGAGGAGAGAAGCTTGATGAAGATCGGTGCTTGGGCCCTTGTGCAAATTTAGCCTACTAAGCCTTTGGTCAATGTAGGACATGAGAGTGTTGACCAAACCGGTATCAATGCTTTGGACCTTTCTTTCATTCGTGAGCCCTTTCATTGGTTATTGAGTTGAGCAACTTCTTTCTTGTGGGCCGTTTTCACATGCTCGTAACGGGCTCGCCATAAATTATCCTTGCGGCGGACATTCTCGGCTAGTGTATCAACTTGCCCTTTCAACGCTTTCACCATGCGGAATAACGCTTCGTTGGACACGGGAATGTTGTTGTCGTTGCCGTTTGAAGCCATTGGACCTATGGAGAGAACACGGTTGATCTTATGGCCCGCCCACAAACACACACCTTTTGGATAAAATATTTCACCCACAAACAAAAGTAAAGACTCAAACCACATAAAGAAAAGACTTTTTTTTTTTTTTTTTTTTTTTTGTATTTACAAGTCGGAAGGACATAGTCCTTTTTGGGGTTTCTAGAAAATAGTGGAATCGTCACACTAGTATATAGACCATCTTCCGGCGTCAATATACTCATCGGATTCCACCACGCTTGTGATACCTACAATGTGATGGGATTAAACTAAATTTATGTCATAAAGCATACATGCGGGGACGGATTTTTTTATTTCCGTCCAAAATAACCACTTTGGGACGGAGTTTTATTTTGTCCCATAACAACCATTTGTTTCTTTTGAAAACGGCATGTATGATTTGATGACATTAGTTTAGGGAATATCGTACATGAAAACCGACTTGGTCACGGAGTGTTAGACCCTAACTAGATTTGTGGTGGTTTGTGCTCGGCTTAAATATGAGGCTTAAAGGTCACCCCCGGCATGTAGTCGTGAACTATGCCACGGGCTGAGGTTATACCTCGCTTCGGAAGAGTCAAGGTCGGGTTGAGCTTGAAACTTCCTAGGACGGGCCTCGACGGGTTTGGGGTTGGACTTGTGCGACTCGATAGTGAACAGTTGATAAGAATTGTGCGCGTAGTGTGAGGTCTAACAAGTGACAAAATTTTTTTTATTTTTTTTTCAAATGAAATAAAAAAAAACAAATAAGAATGTAATTTACAACTTTCGAATCACCCGTGTGACCGATAAAAATGAACAGAAATAAAAGCTGTTCTGTGCAGGCCCGATGCCCACACACTGTCAAGACTGTCCGTTCTGTTCACTGTTTCTGTTCTGGAAAATTTCCCAGACGCGCCGCGCTTTGGGCTTTGAGGATGGGAGGCGCGCGACTTAGGCACTAAAGGGCAGAGGCGCCCGGTTCTGGGCAGTACCTGCAAATCAATGGGTTCAAGGGATTGCCTTGACCCTAAATTATAGAACTTTTACCCTGCAGACATTGTTAGCACAGAAACATGGAATTGAAGGACGAGATGGGAGGCGGGCGATTCTGGTTCAAAGGGTCGGAAGAACGCGCGTTAGGCCAAGACGTCCGGAGGCGCGCGCTTCCTACCCTTTTTACCAGAATGCCCAGAAAACAGAATAAAAGAAACCAAAGATGAAAACGCAATTTTAACCCTCTACATTCCCCAGCGGAGTCGCCACTGTAGATACCCGGGGGACCACGGCTTGGCCAGAGCGGTGAATTAACCTAGGATGTCTATTGACTTTAAGAGTCGCCACCACGTTTTAGAGGAACGCGAAAAAACTAAGAAAATAGCCTTTTTTTATTGATTACGAAACCAAAGATTCTTGAGATGAGGGGTTCGGGGGTTAGGTGACGGAGTGGAAGTACTTAAACACCCACTCCGCCCCGCTTACGCAGGTCTTGCTACTTTTGGTGTTCTAATGCTAAATGTCCTTCATTTAATAATAAGAGAAATGTGCTAACAATTATATGAAAAGAAAAGGGAAATTTATAGAGGAAAAAATAAAGGATAATTGTTATTTATTGATTTATACTAAAGATTACATGTCAAATTATTGCTAGATAATTACATTAAGAAATGAGAATGTAAATTAAAGTAGAGATTAAAATGTAGGGAGATAACCTTAACCACTTTAATGTAATAAATTGGTCATTTGTTCATGTCCCATTGATGGGGATTGCATACATTAGAAAGACATGTAAAATAGGAGAAGAAGAATAAAGTACCTTAAGAAAGAGGACTTCAAACTTGGACTTGAAAATGGTGTTGTTGTAGAGAATTGTTGTAGAACAATTTGTGTAGAGTCTTGTTACTAAGAACTCTTGTTGGGAGAATTTGTGTATAATGTAGTTTGTGAATCAAAGTTGGGGTCCCTTTTCTAAGTAGAAAAAAGAGGTTTTTATAGGTAGAAAAGAGAGGGAAAGGTTGGAGGGAAATGATCAAATCCATGTGAGATGGAATTGACCAATAGAATATAAGATAAATAAAATAATAAATGAAATAAATAAAAAAAATCAAATAATAATAAAAAGAAATATTTTGTTTTTAAGAATGGCTAGAATAATGGGATTGGAGGTTATAAACTAGGGGGGATGAATGTGGAGGTAAAAAGAGGCTCTTTTGTGATCAGAAGAGATGTTGTAAATAAGAAAAGGGAGGGAAAATAAGGTGCAAATCCGTTTACTGCCAATAATAGGAGGCGCGCGACAAGTCCCGCATTAACTTTACGGGCGAGACGCGCGCGCAGCCCACAAACAGTGTCGAAAGCGCCCGCGGGTGGAAAAAACAGAATGACAGAAATGACTCTAAAGTTAATTCTGTTTATGCAGTTTAGTCCAAACTAACGGAATCAGTTAGGAACTTAACCGAAGTAACAGAAATTAACAAAAATAAGTTAAATAAAAATACTATGTATGCAATCGGGGTGAGAGGTCCAAGGCGGGGTGTCTACAACACCAAATTGGATGTCTCCTCCATTGATAATATTTTTGTCATGTCATAGGAACCACTTGCCTGTATGCAGTGATATAAAAAATTCCAACAAGAAAAATACTCTAAACACACCTTTCAATTCATCTCCAACAAACACTAAATTTCAAATCTTGTGGAGACTCATTAAGCATCAAACACTTTTTAATTCTTTACCTCATGAAAAATTCCTCCAATCCAATCAAAGTACGCGTAAGATTTATTATTATTATTATTATTATTATTATTATTATTATTATTATTATAATAATTATTATTATTATTGTCTTTTATATGTTTTTGGTTGGAGAGAGACCCATGCTTCTTCTAGCCCCTTCTTACACATGCCTTCTCCTTCACCATACACAAAAAAAAGAAAAAGTTGATTATTGGAGCATTATGTTATTAAATTCATGGGGTGCTGTGGGTTATGAAGTCTAAAACAACAACAGGAGTGTGTTTGGGGTGAAAGTTTAAACCAAGGAGGAAGTTTGAGTTGGAATAAAAGTTTCGAGGAGGAAGAAAAAGGGGAAAATTCATGAAAGTTGAATATGGGACCATGTGGCGGATATGCTGATGCATGGCTGGCCACATGCTCATCCACCGAGAGCTATGCTTTGGGCATGCGGCGGCCGTGTCGCAGGGGTCCGACACCATCAATATTCAGTTTTCTATTTCAGACGGGATTTTGACTCAAATTAGATTTAGGGCTTTCATGTAAACCCTATATAAACATAAGTGACGGCCATAACACAGAGTGCTTGAAAGAGAGAGCTATGATACCAAAAAGAGAGCCACAAATAGTGTCAAAGAGGGGGTCGGGTGCCTAGGAAAGCCATGGAGAGTGATCCTATAACCCGGCCATGACCGTATTGTTTGTGTTCTTGGAGAGGTGAGATAATATATGTTAGGGATAGTTCTAGGAGAGTAGACATGTTTAGATCTATGTGATTTCATGTGCAAAGTTGTAACAATTTTCATATATTTTATATAGTGATTTCCTGGCTTGGTGCCCCCAGATGTAGTCATGTGTTGACGAACTGGGTTATCAATTCTATGGTTTTATTTCTATCATATTATTCATGTGTTGATTATTCCTCCCATGTTAGGACTGCTAGTAAAGCTAGGCGGATGTGGAGATCTGATCCCCCCCCTAAATCCCATAAAATTGGTATCAAGAGCTCTGGTTCCGAAGATCTAAAGGGGGTTGTAGACACCCTGCCTTGGACCCGCTCACCCCGATTGCAACTTGATTTTGTGTTTCTCCCTCTTTTAAGTGTTTTCTGTTAGTTTCTGTTACTTTGGTTAAGTTCCAGACGGACTCCGTTAAGTCCTGGGATAAAACTGAATAACAGTTCTAACTTTCTAGTCCATTCTGTGTCAAAATTGCATTTCAGAGTCGCGCGCCTCCGCCTCTTGAGGCCAGACGCGCGTGCCTTCCGCCGCCTAGGTGGGATGCGCGCGTTTCTGGGGTGTGTCAGTTACAGATTCTGCCCAAGAATCTCTCCCTTGCTCATTATACAGATTTTGCCCGGGAAAGATTTCTTGGAGACTCCGTTTGGCTCCAAAAACTCCCCTCTTTCAACTATAAAACCCCTCCAATCCATTATTGGAAGGGACCTTTTTCCTCACTTCTTTTCTAGACTTTTCCTTGGGACTTCTTTTAGACCTTTTTCAACTAAAAAAGCTTTGGAACTTAAGAAGTGTTCTCTCCAAGTATTCAACTCTTCTTCAGGCTTTTCAAGAGGTTCTCTTTGAAGGATACTATAGGTAAATGTCTTAAACTTTCTTCTTTCTTCTTCTTCTTCTTCTTCAATCAAATGTGCAATCACTCCAAAACCACTTGGGACATGACACCAATGGCCCTTTCTTACATTGAATTGGCCTAGGAGTCATCTCCCTACATTTTAAACTTTAAAACCCCTTTTTTTTATCATCATTCAAATAGGAAGAACACATTTATCTTTAAAGTGAATTATGAACAAACAAGACCGACTTCGCTTGGGCGAAATGGGTGTTTAGTGTACTTCATTTCGTAACCTAACCCCCGAACCCTCATCCCAAAGAATCTCTGTTTTCTAAATCAAACTTAGGCTCATAAACATAGGTTTTCTTACGTTCCTCAAAAATGTGGGTGGCGATTCTAAAACACAATTAGACATCCTAGGACGAGATCGCGCGCTTTAGCCTAAAGCCGCGGCCTCCGCCCCCGGGGTATCTACAGTGGCGACTCCGCTGGGGATTGCTTGAGGGTTAAACTTGTGTTTCTGTTCATAATTCACTTTTCTTGGCATTCTGGAAATTGATATGGGAAGTGCGCGCCTCGGACCTTTATGGTCCAAAGCGCGCCCGTCCCGCGTCAAATTCCAGAATCGCCCGCCTTCCATGTGTTCTTCCTATTCTTCCTATTATTTCGTGCTAACAAACATTGCAGGGGTTTCATCACACAATCAGGACCAGGGCAATCCCCTGAGTCCATAAGTTTCTGATAATCTGACAGGTTAGCCTTGAAGCGGGCGCCTCCCAGATACAATGCGCCAGGCGCGCGCTTCCCACAACACCAGCCCGAGGCGCGCGCTTCTGGGCCAATTTCTAGGGCAAGACAGGTTTCAGTGACTGAACAGAACAGTGGGGTGTGGGCACAGTTGCCTGCATCAGAACAGAATTGAACCCTTGGACTGTTTAACTTTGTGTTTATTACCGATCACACGGGTGATTCGGGAGTTATAATTTACGTGCTTATGTGTTTTTTTTATCTTTTCTTTTCAAGAAAAAAATAAAAAATAAAAAATAAAAATTTTTTGTCACGTGATAGACCTCACACTACATGCACATTACTCCTATAAATTGCTCACTATCGAGTCGCACAAGTCCAACCCCAAACCCGTCGAGGCCCGTCCTAGAAAGTTTCAAGCTCCACTCGACCTTGACTCTTTCGAAGCGGTAAACCTCAGCCCGTGGCGTAGTTCATGACTACATGCCAGGGGTGACCTTTAAGCCTCTTTTTAGCCGAGCACAAACCACACAATTCTAGTTAGGGTCTAACACTTCGTGACCAAGTCGGTTTCCATATACCAAGATTTCCCTAAACTAATGTTTTCAAATCATACATGCCAACTTGTTGAAACGGACGCAATAAAAATCCGTCCCCAAAAGTGGTTATTTTGGACGAAAATAAAAAATCCGTCCCCGCATGTATGATTTACTACATTAATTTAGTCTAATCCCGACACATGTAGGATTCACAAACGTGATGGAATCCAATGAGTATATGGGATCGCAAGATGGTCTATATACTATGTGTGACGATTCCATTATCTTCTTAGAAACCCCAAAAGGGACCCATTCCCTCCGACTTATAAAATAAAAAAAGAGTCTTTTTCTTATGTGGTTCGAGTCGTGTGCCCAACTGTGTGTTCTCAACCTCTTCATGGACCGAAAGTGTGAACCGAGACTGACAAGGGCTACTTCTCCAATTATAGGTCCGATTGGTACTCTCCGCATCTACAGGAATTCATCCAACCGGCTTGTTCGTGAACCGATCACTCCAACAGCTTCTGCATCATCAATGGCCGGCGACTCCAGCACCAACAACGCCATGACTCTCGAGCAGCTCTCTGCCATGGTCCAAACTCTTCAACAACAAGTCACCACTCTCCACAACGAGGCTCAAACCAAATAAGCCTTGTGGCAAGCTCATGTCGACAGTCAAAGGGAGGCCCACGAGGCCGAGGTTGACCAATTGAAAGCCAAGCTCCTCAAGCTCTCCAAGAACAAGGGGGTTAATGACAATGAGGAATCCGAGTGGACCGAGGGTTTGTTTGAAAGCCCATATGTCAGTGCCCGTACCAAAAAAGTGGGGGGACCAAGCACCGACAACAACGACCCCAAAATGGTCGATTCCATCATGGCCTACATTGATCAGAAATTTGACGGCCTCGACATGGGAAAAGGCTCCAACACAAGCCTTTATCAGTCATCCATCCTCATGAGCACGATGGCCGCTCTCCCCGACAAATTAAAGATGCCCGACATTAGCAAGTTTAAGGGCAACTCATGCCCGATGGCTCATATCGAGACTTACATTTGGGCTATGGTTCCGAAGAAGGTCTCCCCAAAAGTTATGGCTCAATGCTTTCTCTCACCCTCGAGGGGGCGGCAAAGGATTGGTATGCAACTCTCACGCTCACTGTCCGTCTTGATTGGGATGCCGCTATGCTTGCCTTCAAAAATCAATATCAAGGCAACACCACTCACCGGCCCACAAGGAAAGAGCTCGAGAACACCACCTAAAGAGACAACGAGTCGTTCATTGACTTCACAAGGAGATGGAATGACAAGCTCTCTGAAATGTTGAGAGGCCAAACACAAAAGAGCAATGGACATCTTTCTCAAGCGTCTCAAGATTGACCTCCGCACCCACCTAAGTGGGGCTTGCTACTCCGACTTCTCCCAAATGTATGAGGCGGGGGTACGCATGGATGAATTGCTCAAGGAGATTATGAAGGACACTCCTACTTATCGTTACAAGGCCGCCTCTAATTCAAACAAAGAGGCTTCTGTCAATGCCGTTACTACGACAAGGGGAATTACAAGAAGGTCCTTCCACCACAAGGCAAGCGGTTCCAAAACGACCGCGTCTACACTCCTCTCAATGGCATGACCATCACCGAGGCTTATGAAGCTCTAAAGGCCAAGGGACAAATCACCCTCTTCAAGGGTACAAGCAACCACAACCGCTCCGTCCCAATCATGACCACCACAAATGGTGTGACTACCATCAATACACCGGCCACCTCACCGAGGATTGCTTCTCTATCCGCAACACCATCCAAGACCTCATAGACAAGAAGGAATTCATAATCCCTAATGAGGGTGGTTTCAATGTAATAGAGGTAGGAGAGTTTGAAGGAACCACTCATTCGATCCCAATTGTGAATGAGGGCTCCGATGATATGGATAAACTTGATAATTCTTGTTATGTTGTGACTTATGATGAGATATGATGAGGGAAGTCTTAGAGAATAGGAAGAAGAAGCTACACGGGACCGTGAACGTGCTCACTCGCAGTGGCCGAGTAACAACGAGCACAATCCCTCCCAATACCGCAGCAACCAACACCTTTTCTCAAAGATCGCAAGCACGTGACTTACCCGAAGATCCTTTGTTAACACAACTCAAGAAGACGCAAGCCAACATATCCATCTGGGACCTTATTGCATCATCAAAGAAACACCCGAGACCTCATCATCAAGAACTTGGATGACACATTAGTCTCTCCCAACACGAATCCCGAGGACCTCACAGCAATGATAGGTCACATTCACTTCGGCAATGTCAGCACTTTTTCCGACATGGACCTCCCGCCATTTGGGTCCGAACACAATGAAGCCATCAACCTCAAAGTAAAGGCAAGGGGGAGACCCATCTCAAGAGTTCTAGTAGACGGTGGTTCTGCACTCAACTTAATGCCTAGCCGAGTCATGGGCATACTGGGCTCAAAAGCTTCGATTTACAACCCTTCGCCCAAGTCATTAGAGGGTACGATAGCACTGCCCGTACAGTCATGGGAATGCTAGAAGTTGATATCGAATTTGGAAGCATGATCATGTCCGTCCCATTCCAAGTACTTGATGTCCCTGCTTCATTCAAATTGCTTTTGGGCCGACCATCGATCCACAGTTCCAATGCGGTCCCTTCCACTCTCCATCAATGTGTCAAGATCAGAAATGGGGATGAGATAGTCACCGTCATGGCCGAGAATGTCACCATCCACAGAAATGGGGGACAACCCGTTCACCAAGTTCAACACGGGATAGAAGATGCCACTCTCTCCGGCGTCAACACCATCGACAAAGAAGGGGGGAAACAGACAATGGACCCTCGGCAATCCTAAAATCCTCCGCATGATGAGGAACATGAATCACTTTCCCGGTCTAGGCCTAGGAAAGCATCATTAGGGATATTGCACCCCGTAGAAGTTCCTTTTGTCAAGAACAAGTTTTGTCTTGGATACGAGCCTACCAAAGATGACTTGAAATACGAGCAAGCAGTCAAGAGTCAAAAAACCCGAGCTCGCAAAGAAGGTCGACAATATGAAATCCCTAACTTGAGGCCTTACCGCAACACACTAAACGGTTATTTTGTTCGCCAAGGGGAAGATGTTCCGTACATGATATTTCCCGAACCATGGGTTAACAACAAGGGCGTCAGAAAGCCCGGTCTCGAGATCTTCACTGATTGTGAAATTCCGACACAAAAAGGGAGCCTACTCCAATGTCACCCCGAGGTGGTGTGGTGGCAAGAAAGTGACTATAGAGTCTGAGGTAGAGATTACCGTGGGGGAAGAACTATCCGATCTAGCCTCCATGTTCGAAGAATTTTGCCATCATGGATGATTGTCAAGTCAACGCCATCTACGACACCGTCGTCAGAAAGGAAACCATCAGTGAGATCCCACCAAGCTCCGAGCCAATCAACAACTGGTATTCAACGAAGGGGCCCATAGTATCCGAAGATTTCCTGATCTGAGAAATGGGGTTGCATACCTCGTACAGCAACAAAGGAAGAGCGACTCATACTTACTTTCGATTCCGAGAGTGTTCTAATACCCTCACCCAGAGGATATGGAGGCAATAGCCGAGCGTGTGTTTCCTTTCTTTGCTAATGAAAAATTCGATATTTCTGAGTACCCGAGATTGCAAACATCATAAATGATGAATTAACTAATAACGAACTTAATGAACAAGTTAAATAACGATTCAAATTATGATGAAATAGACCACGAAAACATAACATACCTAAATGAACTAGCTCAACAGGTTCGTTGTCGTGGTGAAAATGGTCCATGGGCTGATGAGGAATTGCATGTTGTTAATCTGGGTACCGGCGAAGAGCCAAAAGAAACGAAGATTGGCATCTTCTTCAAGGGGGAAGACAAAGACAGATTGACTGCACTGCTCAAAGGTTTGTGGATGTATTCGCATGGTCGTACAAAGACATGCCGGGTTTGGACAGAAAGGTCGCAGAGCACAGAATTCCGATCAGAGAGGACGCCAAGCCAGTAAAGCAGAAACTTAGAAAGATCAAGCCAGAATGGTCCCTACAAGTCAAAGAAGAGATTGAAAAGCTCCTCAGTGTGAGTTTCATCAACGTCATTGAGTATCCGACTTGGTTAGCCAACATTGTGACAGTCAGAAAGGCAAACGGCAAGGTTCGAGTTTGTGTGGACTTCCGGGATTTTAACAAAGCTTCCCCGAAAGTTGATTTTCCACTACCAAACATCGACATGCTCGTCGATTCAACTGCCAACTATGAGGATCAACACAAGACAGCTTTCACAACACCGTGGGGCACTTTCTGCTACACAGTCATGCCGTTCGGACTAAGGAACACTGGGGCTACCTACCAGAGGGCTGTTACGGATTTATTCCATGACATGATTCATAAAGAGATCGAGGTCTATGTAGACGACATGATCATCCATTCGAAGGGAACCAATGGTCAACATTTGATCGATCTTCGAAAATTCTTTGAAAGACTTCGACAACACAACATGAGACTCAATCCCGCAAAGTGCACTTTTGGGGTCGTCAGAGGAAAGGTTCTCGGTTACATGGTCACTGAGAGGGGAATTGAAGACGATCCCTCAAAGATCAAGGCAATCATTGACATGCCTCCTCCAAAGACGCAGAAGTAAATCAAAGGTTTCATGGGCAGACTTCAATACATCAGTCGATTTGTGCACCAACTCACTTCCATATGTGAGACGATCCTCAAGCTACTCAAAAATAATGTGGCTCTAGAATGGACTGATGCTTGCCAAGAAGCCTTCGACCAAGTGAAGCATTACTTGACATGCCCTCCAGTTTTGGTTCCACCGTACAAGGAGAAGCCTCTCTTGCTCTATCTCACTGTCAATGATGAAGCCCTAGGGGCTATGTTAGCACAAGAACAGCGAGACTCCACAAAAGAGAATGCTATCTACTTTGTCAGCCGCCGGTTTCAAGGAGCTGAAAAGAACTACTCTGTCTTAGAGAAGTCTTGTGCTGCATTGGTTTGGGTTACTCAAAATCTCAAGCATTACATGGAGGCCTTCCCAATCAAGTTGGTAGCAAAAGTGGACCCGCTCCGCTAAATCTTCGAGAAGCCTTTCATGTCAACAAGAATAGCCAAATGGTATTTCATGCTCGCCGTCTACGATATCACTTACGTCACACTTAAATCCATCAGGGGGAAAGTGTTCAGTGATCAGCTTGCTGAATTTTCATGTGACGAATTGAAGGGGGAAGATGTACAGTTCCCCGACGAGCATTTAATTTGCGCTACAACAGAAGAAAATAAGCGGCAAATTTTTTTCGATGGCGCGACCAATAAGCATGGATATGGCGTAGGGATGTTACTTGTTGATCCAAAGGACATGTATACTCCAATCACTATCCGCCTCGAATTTGAAGCCACCAACAACATCGCTGAGTACGAAGCATGCATAGCGGGGCTCGAAGCAGCCCTCGAGAGAAATGTCACAAGTTTAGAGGTATTTGGTGATTCCTTGCTCATTATCAATCAGACATCTGGAAAGTGGAAGATTCAAGACTCGACTCTACAACGATATGGTCAACATCTCGAGGAGTTGGTTGAACAGTTTCAAGAAATCACCTTCAACTACCTGCCAAGGGACAAAAACCGTTTTGCTGATGCACTAGCCACCATCACTTCACTGGTCGAAATACCTGAGGGTAAAATGGTGAAGCCCTTCAAAATTTCCCGAAGGAACATTCCGGCATACTGTATGAGTATCGAGATCAACGAGGTCCAAGCAAACTCCCCGTGGTATGCGGATATCATGAATTTCCTCAAGGATGGTACTTATCCCGAGAATAGCAATAAGAAGTCCCAAATGGCATTGCAAAGACTAGCCTCCCGATATGTACTGATTGGGGACCGAGTCTACAAAAGGCACCACAAAGGGATCAATCTCCTATCCGCAAATGAGACCGAAGCTCAGGAAATAATGCATAAGATCCACGAAGGTGAATGTGGGCCCCACATGAACGGGTTTATGTTGACCAAGAAGATACTCCGCATGGGTTATTATTGGAGTACCATGGAAAGGGACTGCATCGAGAAAGTCAAGAGGTGCGCCAAAAGCCAATTCCATGCCAATCTACAGCACGCTCCACCCTCACAGCTTTACAATATGACCACGCCTTGGCCTTTCTCTTGTTGGGGCATAGACATCATCGGCAAAGTTCACCCTACTGGCAGCAACGGGAAATCTTTCGTCCTAGTAGCCGTGGACTATTTTACAAAATGGGTCGAAGCACAGGCTTACCGAGTTCTCAACGCCAAGAAAGTGGCCGAATTCGTAAAAACCCACATGATGTGCTGGTACGGTGTTCCTCATGAAATCATCTCAGACAACGGTTCTCACTTTGAGAAAGAGATGGACGCGATCCTGGTAGAATACAAGATTACTAAGCACAAGTCATCTCCATACCGCCCTCAAGCAAACGGCGCGGTCGAGGTGGCTAATAAGACAATCGAGACCATTATGAAGAAAATGGCCTCCACCGGAAGGGATTGGCCCGAAAAGCTACCTCTAGCATTATGGGGCTACCGCACGTCAATACGGACAGCGACTGGAGAAACTCCTTATTCACTGGTATATGGTTCCGAAGCTATACTCCCAATAGAGCTCGAAGTCCCATCCCTACGGGTCCTCCTCGGGAACCAAGTCAATGAAGTCGATTGGATGCAAAGTCGATATGAACAGCTAGCCCTACTCGACGAGAAAAGGCTAAGGGAAATCGAACGTAGGAGGGCCTATCAACAAAGAATGGCTAGGGCTTTCAACAAAAAGGTAAAGCCCCGAAACATCAGTGTGGGAGATTTGGTCCTAAGACAGCACCCTCCTAATGCCATGAACCCCCTTGGAAAATGGGGACCCTGATGGATCGGTCCGTACGTAGTCAAGAAGATACTAAGCGGCGGTGCAGTCTGACTCATGGATTTAGACGGAGATCAGCTGCCAAAGGAAGTCAACCTCGACAAGTTGAAGAGATTTTACGTCTAATAAACGAAGACCAAAAAAAAAAAAAAAAAAAAAGCTCGCTAGGTTGAAAACCCGCAAGGGAGGCCTAGGAAAAAATTAGAGCACGTGCAAAAAAGAAGCCCGCTAGATTGAAAACCCGAAAGGGCGGTCTAGGCAAAAAACAGGGTGCATAAAAAAAAATGGTCTTCGTTTGTTTGAACTACGGAGACCTGAGCCTCTACATTGGAGGAACGTAGGCAACCTTCGGGTGCGGTCTAAAATATAAACAAATACCCAAATCATTTCAAATTAACGAGATGCAATTTTTATTCATTTCTTGAATTATTTCTTATCATTACAACGGATTTTGTTGAACTAATAAAAGACATAAAATATTAAAATCCTAACAAGTGGTCTATTTTTAATTGCAATCTCGTGGGGTACTAAGAAATATCTAATCTTTCTTCAGTTTGGGAACCCATTGCTTTTGGGGACGGCCTTTAGTCTTCTTGGATGGGGGCGGAGCATTCTCGAGACCACCAAGACGAGAAAAGACACTAGGATGGGACGGAGCTTCATCAACGGCCTTCCCTTTACCTTTGTCAAGCGGAACCTTAGCGGGAACAACCATGGGGCGGTTCCACACATGAGAAGAACTTCCCTTGCCTTTTTTCTTCTTAGGCAAGTAACGGGACCTATAATCCCTCACATGGATCATCGGCTTCACGGGATCAACGGCAACAATACCCTCATTTGGCCTTCCCAACGGTCAAAGACGCTAGGACGCGCCTTCACAATTGGAGCAATGGGGACGGACTTATCGCCTTCGGGGACGGAAACTTTGACTTCAAAAGTAAAGGTCATCGGGGCCATCGCTACAAGAATTTTGAGGTATAGAGTAAGGGAAAGGATGCAGAATATTGTTGTGTGATCATTCTGATCGAAAATGGTTTAAATTTATAGCTGTTGGAGTGCTCTACTCAGAAAAGAAAGGGGCTGGAATTCAGCAAGCCAGAAGCGCGCGCCTCCAACAAATGATGCAAGACGCACGCGCCTCCCGTTCCAAGTTCAGACGCGTACGCCTTTGACAGCAGACAGGAACAGAAATAGCCTTTGTCAGTTCAGAACAGAACCCAGGCGTTCCAACGCCTTCAACCTGCAGAAAAGATCAATCCCAGCAACAAGAGAAGCTCAAACGATGACAACAAGCACACTTTGGGCACACATTTGTTTGTAAAAGAGTCGACACTCAGGATCGAGTCTAGACAGATAACTAAAAAAGCGTAGTAAATAACTAGGATTATAAATACATGCTAAATGTTTATTACATGTAAATGAAAAGTGTTTTCAGTCTCTCAAAGGCTACTCAGAATCATCATCATCGGCAGCACCGTGCCCACCCCCACTGCCGCTCTCAGTCTCATCGTCATCATCATCATCATCAGCGGATTCTTCCTCCTCAGATGTCTCCATCACAACATCATACCGGGTCCTCTTGGCAGCTCTCCCTGATGAACTAGCACCGCCCCTGCTCTGGCTACCTCCTCGGCTCAGACTCTGGCTCAGTGACCGCCCCGCCGAAGAGACAGCCTCATCAATATCCAGTGCAGCATCCTGTAGACACCCCGCCTTGGACCTCTCACCCCGATTGCATACAAAGTATTTTTATTTAACTTATTTTCATTAATTTCTGTTACTTCGGTTAAGTTCCTAACTGATTCCGTTAGTTTTTGACTAAACTGCATAACAGAGTTAACTTTTAGGGTCATTCTGTCATTCTGTCATTTTTCACCCGCGGGCGCTTCCGGCACTGCCAGTGAGCCGCGCGCGCGTCCCGCCCCAAAAGCCGGACCCGCGCGCTTCCCACTTTGGTAGTAACGGATTGCACCTTATTTCCCTCCCTTTTCTTATTTACAAACATCTTTTCTTGATCACAAAAAACCATCTTTTTACATCCACATTCATCCCCCCTTTTCTCATTAACTCCCAATCCCAAATTCTAAGCCTTTTCCCAAAAACTAATATTTCTTTCATTTATTATTTGATTTCTTTTATTTCTTTTATTTTCTTTTATTCATTTATCTTATTTGTGATTGGCCCATTCCATTTCACATGGATGACCAATTTCCCTCCATCATTTCCCTCTTTTTTTTACCTATAAAAACCATCATCTTCTACCTTGGAAAAAGACTTTTTTTTGGACTCTTTTTGGACTCTTTGGACTTCTTTTTGGACTCCAACCTTGATTGACCAACAACATTATACACAAATTCTCCCAACAAGAGTTTTACGCAACGAAAGTCTACACAAATCTCTACACAACAACATCATTTTCAAGTCCAAGTTTGAAGTCTTCTTTCTAAAGGTACAAGTCTTTTTTTTTTTTATTCTATTCATGTTCTAGTCAACGTATGCAATCCCCATTAATGGGACATGACCAACATGACTACTTCACATATTGAAGTTAGTTAAGGTTATCTCCCTACATTTTAATCTCAACTTTAATTCACCATGTTAATTTCTCTTCATCTCTTAATGTAATTCTTTAACATTACTTGTTACATGTAATCTTTATCATTAAATAAATAAAACAATTCTATTTTATTTCCCCTTTATTTCCTCTTTTCTTCTCATCACAATTGTTAGCACATGTATATTTAATTAATTGAAGGACATGTAAATATTAGAACACCAATAGTAGCAAGACCCGCGTAAGCGGGGCGGAGTGGGTGTTTAAGTACTTCCCACTCCGTCACCTAACCCCCGAACCCTTCTCTCCCGAATCTCTGGTTTTGTACATAAATTAGGCTATTTCTAGGTTTTTCTTATGTTCCTTTAAAAACATAGGTGGCGACTCTAAACAATCTAGAACAAGTTAGACATCCTAGGATAATTCACCGCTCTAGCCAAGCCGTGGTTCCCCGGGGTATCTACAGTGGCGACTCCGCTGGGGACGATAGAGGGTTAAACTTGCGTTTTCACTTTTGGTGTTCTAATTTCTATTTTCTTGGCATTCTGGTAAAAAGGGTAGGAAGCGCGCGCGTTCGGCCTTCTAGGCCTAAAGCGCGCGCGTCCGACCCTTATTATCAGAATCGCCCGCCTTCCTTCTTGTCCTTCAATTTCATATTTCTGTGCTAACAAGTTTCTGCAGGGGAAAGTTACATAATTTGGGACCAGGGCAATCCCCTGAGTCCGCAGTTTCTTCTAACATTCTGACAGGTACCCCAGATGCGCGTGCCTCCCATATTCATTGCGCAATGCGCGCGCTTCCCACATCACTTCCCTGAGGCGCGCGCTTCTGGGAAATTTTCCAGAAACAGAACAGTGCACAGAAAGCAGAACAGAGCAGAATGACAGTGTGTGGGCACCGGGCCTGCATACAATTTCTTTTACTTTCTGTTTATTTTTTACCGGTCACACGGGTGATTCGGGAGTTGTAAATACGTGCTTATTTGTTTCCTTTTTTTTCTTTCTTTGAAAAAAAAAAAAAATTGTCACTTGTTAGACCTCACACTACATGCACATATTCTTATCAATTGCTCACTATCGAGTCGCACAAGTCCAACCCCAAACCCGTCGAGGCCCGTCCTAGAAAGTTTCAAGCTCCACCCGACCTTGACTCTTTCGAAGCGGTCAACCTCAGCCCGTGGCGTAGTTTAAGACTACATGCCGGGGGTGACCTTTAAGCCTCATATTCAAGCCGAGCACAAACCACACAATTCTAGTCTAGGGTCTAACACTCCGTGACTCAAGTCGGTTTTTCATGTATCGAGATTTCCCTAAACTAATGTCTTCAAATCATACATGCCAGCTTGTTGCAATGGACGAAATAAAACTCCGTCCCCAAAAGTGGGCATTTTGGACGAAAATAAAAATCCGTCCCCGCATGTATGATTTACTACATTAATTTAGTTTAATCCCGTCACATGTAGGTATCACAAACGTGGTGGAATCCGATGAGTATATGGGACCGCGAGAAGGTCTATATACTAGTGTGACGATTCCACTATTTTTTCTAGAAACCCCAAAAAGGACCACGTCCTTCCGACTTTTGTAAATAAAAAAAAAGAGTCAATTTTCTTTATGTGGTTGAGTCTTTTTCCTTGTTTGTGGGTTTAATCATATTACTCAAAAGGTGTTTGTGGGGCCATCCTAAGATCAACCGTGTTCTCTCCATAGGTCCAATGTCTTCGAACGGCAACGACAACGGCATCCCCGTGTCCAACGAAGGGTTATTCCGCATGGTGGAAGCATTGAAAGGGCAAGTTGATACACTAGCCGAGAATGTCCGCCGCAAGGATGATTTATGGCGAGCCCGTTACGAGCATGTGAAAACGGCCCACAAGAAAGAAGTTGCTCAACTCAAGAACCAATTGAAAGGGCTCACGAGTGAAAGAAAGGTCCAAAGCATTGATACCGGTTTGGTCAACACTCTCATGTCCTACATTGACCAAAGGCTTAGTGGGCTAAATTTGCACAAGGGCCCATGCACCGATCTTCATCGAGCTTCTCTCCTCATGAACACAATGGAGGCTCTTCCCGAAAAGTTCAAGATGCCCGATATTGGCAAGTTCAAAGGCACCTCTTGCCTCGACGCTCATGTCGACTCCTACATTTGGGCCATGCTGCCGAAGAAAGTGTCTCCTCAAATAATGGCACAATGCTTCCCGCTTACTCTCGATGGGGTTGCAAAAGATTGGTACATGGGTCTTCCGATTTCCACCCGCCTCAATTGGGATGCCGCTATGCTTGCCTTCAAGTCACAATACCAAGGCAACTCCATGTTCCGTCCCACCAAGAAAGAATTGGAGAGCACCGGTGCAAATGGGTGATGAATCATTTGGGGACTTCTATCGCCGTTGGAATGACAAGCTAGCCGAGATGGTTGATAGGCCTTCCAAGAAGGAACAAATGGACATCTTCTTGAAGTGTTTGAAAATGGACTACCGCACTCATCTTAGTGGGCTGTTCACTCCGATTTTTCAAGCATGTATGATGCGGGGGTTAGAATCGACAATGTGCTCCGAGAAGTGGCCGAGTCCTCCTATGACACAAGCTTCAACGACAAAGGGTTCCCAAGCAATGACATGGAAGAATGTGGTGATATGGGAGACTACAACGACAATGGGGACTACAACAACAATCTCCGTTTCTCTTTCTCTACCTAGTAATAGGAATTAAAAAAAAAAAAAAAAAAAAAGAGTCAAAGTCCTCTTAAGTGTGCATTAAGTTTTCTTTGTCCAATTAATGTGAAATTTTGAGTCAAGTCTCATCATCAAATAAAAAGTCGTTCTTGTCCTCATACACTCTTCCAAGTTGTTCAATCTAATTCTTGGCAAAATGATGAAAAGATGTCTAAACACGTTTTAGAACAAGGCCATCACTTGAACGCCTAGGGGCTAAACATCGACGCCAACATCAACGACGAAGCCAAGACAAACAAGGTGGAGCAACAATCATGAAGAAGTCAAGCAAAGTTTTCAAAGGGGGATTAAAAAAAAAAAAAAAAAAAAAGCTCGCTAGGTTGAAACCATCAAATCAACCTAGGCAAAAGTTAGAGCACAAAAAAAAAAAAAAAAAAAAAAAAAATCCCCCTCAATCAAAGAAGATCAACATCATCATCCACCAACAAAGGACGAAACGACGAAGCAACAATTCCATCCCAAAGAATGGAGAATTCACAAGAACTACGGTGACCTGAGCCTCTACACTGGAGGAACGTAGGAAACCTTCGGGTCCGGTCTCATGCAAGAAAGAAAATATGTTTAGCCCTAGCGCGTTATGGTGATTGGCCTTCATCTCGAACTTGTCAAGACATCTTTGTACGATTCATTTGCCAATGAATTAATCACCAAAAAGATTGAACAACTTTCTTAGATTTGGAATCATTTCGCGTTCCTTGTCGAGTCTAGGGACTTCTATTCTTTCTGCATACTCCCAATTTCTTGCAATCAAATTGGGGCTTTCCTTCTCTTCTCTCTTAATGACTTACTTGCCTTCATGAGTCATTCAAAAAACGGTCAAATACATGAAGTCAATACTAGGGACACTTCCCTAATCAAGTCAATGTCACTCACCTTTAGTGACAAGAGGTCTCCACCGCAAAATCACATGTCTTATCTCCTCAGCTAGAGTCAATGCACACTCCCTCATTAATCGAGTCAAAATGAAGATGCAAAAGAGATGCCCGCTGGATTGAAAACCCGAAAGGGCAATCTAGGCAAAAAACAGGGTGCGTCATAAAAAAATGAGAGAGTGAGGGAGAGAAGGGAAAGAGAAATGGAGATCTCCGGCCTCTAAAGAAGACAACTGCACGAGCTCTACATTGGATCTCCTCAGCAAGTCAATTCCCCACCGAGTCAACTATGGGATTGCAAAAGGCTCGACAAGATATGGCACCATCAAAGGTTGTTTTGGGTTATTCTCCAGCAGTGTGCATTTTTGGATTCATGAAAAGAAGGCCCGTGGTAGCCAAGACCCATCCGAGAACGAGCCCATCATAAAAGGGCACGAGGTTGAACAAATAATCCCTAGCTAGTCAATTGGCTTGGGCAACAAATAGCAATAACATGTGTCTCAGTTATCAAAGATTCTTCAAGTATGTGCTTCTAAAGTACGCCGAAAGGCTCCCGAGAAATGGAGTAGCTCTTGCCATGTCCTCTCATGTTTGTTCCCTCGCACGAGGATGAGTCACTCTTGATTTGCTCAACAAATGGTGATGCCCTAGGGGCTATGTGACTCAAGGACAAGGACTTCTTTTGCTTCACTTGACAATCAATACGCCCTAGAGGCTATGTTCGAGAAAGATGTGTGAGACTATCCTCAAAGTCTCCCAAAAGGGATGTCAAAAAGCCCTCTTGTCGCATGTGCCCGTGCTCGTTCCCCCAATCAAGGATGGACCTTTCTCGCAATCAATGATGGTACTCTAAGGGCTACGGTCAAGTCTTAAAGGCTCCCTCGGCAAAGAGCAATTAACTCCCCAACAGTATCCCCAGCCGAGTCATGTGCAACATTGGAAGCTTCCTCAATTCGGAACCGAAGGTCTCAAGGGGCTTCGCAATCTACAATCTTTTGGGCTACGGCATTACAGTAATTCAAGCAAAGGGCAGTATTAGGGCTTCGCGACCGACAGTCTTTTGGGCAACAATACTCGAGCAAGTGCAATGTGGAGTAGTCTTATGGCTCCATGAGAACAATCAAGATTCAAGGGTCTCTCAACACTTCAAGTCAAAGGCCTCTTGGTATTAAATGAAGACTCCGATGTTATGAATGAAGTTGATGATTTTTGTTAGAACTCACAGCGAGATTTTGAAGGAAGTCTTAGAGAAAAGGGAAAAGATTCAATATGCTAAACTCTAATCAAAACAGGGTTATAGCGGGAAATGCCACGGCCAATCCCAATGTTTCTGCAATTCAGCACCCCCTTCTCCAAGATCAAAAGCACAAGGTGCAGCTCAGATAAAGTTGGGCCACAGCACTAGTTGAATCCGAAGATCCGTCATTAGTTCAACTCAAGAAGAGTCAAGCAAGCATACTCATTTGAGACTTTATCACGCCAAGACCTTATCCTCCGCGACCTCGATGGCACCACAAGACATTACTGCATCCTTTGACATAAGCCCTCAGCCATTTGGGTATCAACCACAATGAGGCCATTTATCTCCCCAGTAAGAGCAAGAAGGAGATCTCTATCAAGAATTCTACCGAACGGTACATCCGCTCTCAATGCCGAGCCAATCACAAGATAATTTGGGGCTTTACAATGAAAGGTCTTCACATCTCGCCATCTACAAGCCCACGACACTTGGGGCTTTGCAATCTCTCGAAGCTTGGCATCAACGATCTCCTCTTGGGGCTTGCTCACTACAACAATAAAGGGCGATTTACTCGAATGGTCCAAGAGCTGATTTATCTTGGAGCTATGCAAGTCCCTCAAAATTTGGCATCAAAGGCATTCTAGGGGCTTTACAATCAGCAACCCCTCATCTCGGCATCAAAAGCCTTTTTGAAGCCCCATAACAGACAAATCTCTTGGGGCTAGACATCAATCTTCGTTGGGCACACCAGCGACAACAGAATTCAAGCGAGGCAATCCGGACTTCGACTGAACATGACTTGATCTTGGGTTGGCTTCACAAGCACACAATGGTTAAAATGGTTCACCCACAAACTAAAAAATAAAAAATAAAAAAAAAATAAAAAGATTTTTTTTCTTTCTTTTTCTCCTTCTATGTGCAAAATTATGTGCTTTACTTTGCTTTGCTCCTAGCCTCTCCTCCAGCGTTCTCCATCATCCTTGAACTACGCTGGTCTGATTCTCTTAAAGGGATACGTAGGCAGCCTTTTGGTACGACCAACCCATCATTCAGAGTACCATCTCGCCAACCCAACATCAAGGGCATTCTCTCACCAACATCTAAAGAATGGACATTCTCCATCAAAGCATCCTCCGCGGACATCAAGAATCCATCTCCACTCAAGCGGCAATGGTAAGTGAAGGTATGAATACATCCAATGCTTTCCTCAAAATCACACCGCACACAAGATCACTTTCTACATTCTTACTTCTCTCTCATTACAAAGGTGCTTTCAAATCACATATCACACCACAATCACAATTTTCTCTCGCAATTCCTATTTCACATCTCACACAAGCACGTATATCTGCAAAGCATACACATAACAGGTGCCGGACAGAGCACCAGGTGCCGCACAGAGCACCAGAATCAACAAGTGCCGCACAGCGCACCAGAATCAACAAGTGCCGCACAGCACATCAGAATATGCCGCACCGCGCACCAGATTCAACAGGTGCCGCACAGAGCACCAGGTACCGCACAGAGTACCAGATTCAACAGGTGCCGCACAGAGCACCAGGTACCGCCCAGAGTACCAGAATCAACAGGTGCCGCACAGAGCACCAGGTACCGCACAGAGTACCAGAATCAACAGGTGCCGCACAGAGCACCAGGTACCGCACAGAGTACCAGAATCAACAGGTGCCGCACAGAGAACCAGGTACCGCACAGAGTACCAAAATCAGCAGGTGCCGCACAGAGAACCAGGTGCCGCACAGAGCACCAATTTTGGTCCATGGTGGACCGCTCAAATCACCATACCTCTTCCATCAGTAAAAGTCGCTCACACAGGGAGCGCATTTCTATCCTTTGTAATTTCAAATTCCTGCTTTATCGAGTCTTTGTTTTCTCTTGTCGATGTCCTCGGCGGTTGTCTTTCTTTCGTCGACGCGTTTTGCTCCGCAATCCACGTCGCCGAGGGGCTCTGTAGACACCCCGCCTTGGACCTCTCACCCCGATTGCATACAAAGTATTTTTATTTAACTTATTTTCATTAATTTCTGTTACTTCGGTTAAGTTCCTAACTGATTCCGTTAGTTTTTGACTAAACTGCATAACAGAGTTAACTTTTAGGGTCATTCTGTCATTCTGTCATTTTTCACCCGCGGGCGCTTCCGGCACTGCCAGTAAGCCGCGCGCGCGTCCCGCCCCAAAAGCCGGACCCGCGCGCTTCCCACTTTGGCAGTAACGGATTGCACCTTATTTCCCACCCTTTTCTTATTTACAAACATCTTTTCTTGATCACAAAAAACCATCTTTTTACATCCACATTCATCCCCCATTTTCTCATTAACTCCCAATCCCAAATTCTAAGCCTTTTCCCAAAAACTAATATTTCTTTCATTTATTATTTGATTTCTTTTATTTCTTTTATTTTTCTTTTATTCATTTATCTTATTTGTGATTGGCCCATTCCATTTCACATGGATGACCAATTTCCCTCCATCATTTCCCTCTTTTTTTACCTATAAAAACCATCATCTTCTACCTTGGAAAAGGACTTTTTTTTGGACTCTTTTTGGACTCTTTGGACTTCTTTTTGGACTCCAACCTTGATTGACAAACAACATTATACACAAATTCTCCCAACAAGAGTTTTACGCAACGAAAGTCTACACAAATCTCTACACAACAACATCATTTTCAAGTCCAAGTTTGAAGTCTTCTTTCTAAAGGTACAAGTCTTCTTTTTTTATTCTATTCATGTTCTAGTCAACGTATGCAATCCCCATTAATGGGACATGACCAACATGACTACTTCACATATTGAAGTTAGTTAAGGTTATCTCCCTACATTTTAATCTCAACTTTAATTCACCATGTTAATTTCTCTTCATCTCTTAATGTAATTCTTTAACATTACTTGTTACATGTAATCTTTATCATTAAATAAATAAAACAATTCTATTTTATTTCCTCTTTATTTCCTCTTTTCTTCTCATAAAATTGTTAGCACATTTCTATTTAATTAATTGAAGGACATGTAAATATTAGAACACCAATAGTAGCAAGACCCGCGTAAGCGGGGCGGAGTGGGTGTTTAAGTACTTCCCACTCCGTCACCTAACCCCCGAACCCTTCTCTCCCGAATCTCTGGTTTTGTACATAAATTAGGC
This sequence comes from Campanula takesimana, assembly GCA_026119855.1. NCBI lineage: Eukaryota > Viridiplantae > Streptophyta > Magnoliopsida > Asterales > Campanulaceae > Campanula > Campanula takesimana. The sequence continues at coordinate 24,112 of JAOWBW010000578.1, forward strand.
TATTTCTAGGTTTTTCTTATGTTCCTTTAAAAACATAGGTGGCGACTCTAAACAATCTAAAACAAGTTAGACATCCTAGGATAATTCACCGCTCTAGCCAAGCCGTGGTTCCCCGGGGTATCTACACATCCCTGCAGCCTCATCCCATGCCCTGAGCACCTCGGGCAGCTCCTCTTGCAGCACCAGAGACAGCACCAGCAGCATCTCTAGTCATGGCGGCAATGTCCCTGCACAGCCCTAGCACCCTCTCCTCCAGCTGACGGAGTCTCCTCCTCATCCCTTTGTTCTGTTTGCCTAAGTGCCTATAAGAAGCTACATGTACCTTTACAACAAAGGACAGAAAAAGAAAATTGCATCAACATAAGGAACAAAAAAGCAGGATTGGAACTGAGAAATGCAAAGACAGTCAGAAAAGTATACCACAGCAGCCTGAACAGGAGGCTCTCTCTCCGGCGACATGTCCTCAGGAACAATCTCCCTCTGCTCCTCATACACCCCAATGTTTGAATAAGTATTATATGAAGGAGGCAGAGGTGGATCAAAGCAATATCCAGCGCCGGTGGGATAGAATCAAGCCGAAGTCTGTGGAGCAGCATGTGTCTCCCTCGGATCAGTAAACATGAAACCCTGCTGGAGGTTATGCTCCCTGAATAAACCATAATCCTGCTCTAGATGAATGAAAGGGACAGCATCAACCCCTGCAATATTGACTGCCCGGTCTGCCTCTGAAAGAGCCCTCCAATTACAAGGACAGAAAGGAGGAACATCAGGAACTGCTGGCCTAGGAGGGTGGTGGAAGTCCGTCACCTGGCCACCTTGCTGCCAGAACACTCTCTCTCCAAGATACATCGCCATACACTCCACTTAGCTCATCAGAAGCCTCGAGCGGGTGGGAATCAGAGTATGCTCAATAAAAGCATAAATAGCTCTCCACGGGAACAAAGAAGAGGCGACAGCCTCTGGCCTCAAAACATCCAAGTGGCGTCGAGCTAAAAGCAGGTTGATGGGAGCAGTGCCAGTCCTCACGTTACTCTCCCTATATGACCACCTCACACAGTCTGGATACTTGGGCTGGCCCGCTTTGTTAATCTTGAAGTCCCTCAACTCCAAGACAGCGAAGGCCCATAGCTGCAAAACAGAGGCAAGAGCAGAATTAAATGACAGTTCAAAGATATAGTAGAGCAATGACAAGAAAGCTGAAAAAAAAGGGAAAGCAGTATACCTCCCACAATAGACTGAAGCCCGTGACCGAGCTAGTGGTCGAACGGCTGGTCAGATCCATGCCGTGATAACAAGCAGCCAAGCCCGCTGCGCCCCAGTTATACTGACCGGCCTGGTCCAAGTTTACTAACAAATCAAGCAAAGCCAAGGAAGCCGATGATCCTCCACTGGCAAACAGAGTATGGGACAGCAGGTACCATATAAAACAACGGGCCACACCATCGACCCGCTCAGCAGTGACACCCAAAGGCTCGGCTACAAGAATACTAAAATATCGACGGATGCTTCCCCAAGTGACTCGGTAATTCTTCACCGGGAAGCCACAGTCAACCAAGGCCAACAGCTCGTCAGCAGTCTGAAGGGTCCCTCTCAAAACATAAGGGACAGGCTCCCCAGCAAACGGTAGACCAGTCAATGGCGTAAAGTCAGTGGGCGTCATCGTGACCTCTCCCATAGGTAGATGAAAAGTATGGGTGGTGTCCCACCATCTCTCTCTCAGAGCCTGAATAACATCCGGATCATTCTTCAATGCCGGCAGACTAGTAATAAAGAGGCCGAAATGGGTGGCCTGAACTCGAGCCCTGACATTCTCGGGCAGCTTACTACAAATGGTAACCGGGCTATGAGCTCCGCCTCGAATCTCCGACAGGCGGCTCCACTCCTGAAAAGAAACAAGAAACAACGAAAATTTCATCAGCATAACGGCTAGAAAACGGACAAACCCAAAACATAAATTTCAACATGCATGCGAGTGTGAGGGTATGAAAATGGGTATCCAAACATGTTTCTCGCAATAAATCAAAAACAACAACAACAACAAACAGCGACGATCAAAAAAAGAAGTTGCAGCGAAAAATACGGTTGAAACAGAGCAGCCCCAAAGCGCGAAAATCACAAAGAGAATGAAAGATTCTTACCAATCCCGCTGTGACAAAGTGGGAGATATGGGTATGCGGCTGGTACGTGAGCAAACTCGGGTCCATCGCCTCAATTCCAACCTCGGGCTCCTCGCCCTGTGGCATCTCGAATGGAGGAGATTGTTGACGATCCGACATCGTTTCTATGATAGAATCGCTCCTAGAACAACAAGAAAGTGTTATGGGGTGATTTCTACGCGAAAATTTGCTTCGGAATTTGGAGGGTTCTTTGAAATTTTGAAAATTCGCCGGAAAAGTGAACTGCTATTTATATATGCTGAACTGAAACAGGATGCGTGCGCCTCCCGCCTTGCCACTCAGACGCGCGCGCTTTCCGTAGCGAAGATCAGACGCACGCGCCTTTGCTCCCTGACAAATTCAAACACAACTCCCCACGCGGGAATCAAGGTGTCACATCCATGCTCATCTGAGTTTCAGCTCCACCACTACAAGCTGAGTGAAGTTCGTAACAGACGCCATTAATTCTCAAAAATCAGTTTTTACAATTCATCCCAAGCACAAAGCACTCCGCAGTCAACTGTGCCCGCACCCTATCGAAAGTTAAAGTCAAACAGTCAACATCAAAGTACGAATCACGACAACAACTTGGTCCGGGGTGAGCCACAGAATCACCGCTTCCTCATCAAGCAAAATCTACATCCATTCAAAGCAAAAGTCCTCTGGGTCCCGCACTTCAGCAGACGGTCCTCTAGGCCCCGCACTTCAGCAAACGGTCCTTCGGGTCCCGCACTTCAGCAGACAGTCCTTTAGGCCCCGCACTTCAGCAAACGGTCCTCCAGGTCCCGCACTTCAGCAAACGGTCCTCCAGGTCCCGCATTCAAGCAAACGGTCCTCCAGGTCCCGCTTCCAGCAAACGGATCTCGCTATCAGCAAACAGGTCCCGCTTCCAGCAAACAGATCTCGCTATCAGCAAACAGGTCCCGCTTCCAGCAAATGGATCCCGCTATCAGCAAACAGGTCCCGCTTCTAACAAACGGATCTCGCTATCAGCAAACAGGTCCCGCTTCCAGCAAACAGATCCCGCCTTCAGCAAACGGATCCCGCTATTAGCAAAGCCGCTCACACAGGGAGCGCACCTTTATCTCTCAAAGCCTCACACACAGGGAGCGCACATCTATCCTCTGTAATTTCAAATTCCTGCTTTTATCGAGTCTTTTCTTTTTCTTGGTGATGTCCTAGGCGGATGTCTGTCTTTCGTCGGCGCGTTTGCCTCGCAATCCACGCCGCCGAGGGGCTCTGTAGACACCCCGCATTGGACCGCTCACCCCGATTGCACACTTGATTTTGTGTTCTCCCTCTTTTAACTGTTTTCTGTTAGTTTCTGTTACTTTGGTTAAGTTCCAGACGGACTCCGTTAAGTCCCGGGACTAAACTGAATACCAGTTCTAACTTTCTAGTCCATTATGTCAAAAATTTCTTTTCAGAGTCACGTGCCTCCGCCTCTTGAGGCCAGACGCGCGCGCCTTCCGCCGCCTAGGTAGGATGCGCGCGCTTCTGGGGTGTGTCAGTTACAGATTCTGCCCAAGAATCTCTCCCTTGCTCATTATACATGATTTTTCCCGGGAAAGATTTCTTGGAGACTCCGTTTGGCTCCAAAAACTCCCCTCTTTCAACTATAAAAACCCCTCCAATCCATCATTGGAAGGGACCTTTTTCCTCACTTCTTTTCTAGACTTTTCCTTGGGACTTCTTTTAGACCTTTTTCAACTAAATAAGCTTTGGAACTCAAGAAGTGTTCTCTCCAAGTATTCAACCTCTTCTTCAAGGCTTTTCAAGAGGTTCTCTTTGAAGGATACTATAGGTAAATGTCTTAAACTTTCTTCTTCTTCTTCTTCTTTTTCTTCTTCAATCAAATGTGCAATCACCCCAAAACCAATTGGGACATGACACCAATTGGTCCATTCATTACATTGAATTGGCCTAGGAGTCATCTCCCTACATTTTAAACTTTAAAACTCCTTTTTTTATCATCATTCAAATAGGAAGAACACATTTATCTTTAAAGTGAATTATGAACAAACAAGACCGACTTCGCTCGGGCGAAATGGGTGTTTAAGTACTTCCCATTTCGTAACCTAACCCCCGAACCCCTCATCCCAAAGAATCTCTGTTTTCGTAAATTAAACTTAGGCTCATAAACATTAGGTTTTCTCACGTTCCTCAAAAACGTGGGTGGCGACTCTAAAACACAATTAGACATCCTAGGACGAGCTCACGCGCTCTAGCCTAAAGTCGCGGCCTCCGCCCCCGGGTATCTACAGGGGCCAGATTTGATTGAAACATAGGTTGTAGAATATAAAGATTCAAGTGCATAGATCTGGAAGATTCTAATGCTTGGCACATTGTGAGATACCTGCGGGAGCCCGCGGGAGGAAATGACGGGAGACCAACCACGGCACTTTATGTTCAAGAAACGGAGTCGCCACATTAATTTAATTTTAAATCCAAATTTAACGGAAAAGGTTAGAGAAGGTGAGTTCGGTGGTCACGTTACGTTTTAGGAAGAACTTTTCATCGTTCACCTAATCCGCCTCGAAAAACCGAGTCTCCCAAGTTGGTTTACCAAAGGAGGTGCAAGTGTGTGTGTGTATTTTAAAAATGGGAGAAACTGACTTAACAGAAAACAGTTTAAGATTTATTGAAAAGGGGTTTATTTGCAAATATTTTTAACAGAATGGGGAAAAACTGGAAAAAAACATTCCCTGGACAAACCATCCATACGGATGAGGATGGATGTCCTGGGAATTTTACAAATTTATCAGAAAGCAGTCCAGTTCAGGCAGAAACAGAGCATCCTTTTGAAATTGGACTGAATGTGATCTTTTCAGTTTATTTTGTGGTACCAAAACATGCATAACAACATCCCTATGCCTTTGACCATTAATTAGACACCAAAACACAAGGTTTTTTGGCATGATCAAGGAAATAATTGGGGAAATAACCACAAGGTTGATGAACATGGCTTTGAGCCAAAATAAGCATTTGGATGGTTAAAGATTGAGACTTTAACCTCCCAAATGGTTGATTCATCCAATAAAATGCCATGAGGCATCAAAAATCAACCTTTGGATGGATAAATATTGAGTCTTTATCATCCAAAGGGACATTATTAGGACCATAATCAAAGTTTGGATGGTAAAGATTGGAACTTTACCACCCAAACTTGATCATGTCCAAAAAGTGAACACAAAGAATTTAAATGACATAAACATATATTGACATGGAAGTAAATGACATAAATATAAATTGACATGAAAGTAAATGACATAAATTAAATTTCATTTATCATAATAAGCCTTGATCATCTTTGGTTTCAACCCTTAATCATGCACAGGGCATGCGGGCACCATGAATCATTTCAAGACTTGGTTCCATTTAATAATAATAGCTCATGAAATGTAAAGACATGGCATAAATAAGAGTATAATCAAGTAAATAAAGAAGTGAAGAGGATATGGGGGAAAAGGAGGCCTCACCAATGTTTGATTTTAGCCTATCTTCCTCTCTTTCACTCAATTCTCACAAAGATAGTGTTTCTTCTCGTATTTCAGCAGAGTTTATGCTCTCAAACTAATATTTCTCCCCCCCCCCCCTGAAATGATCAGCAAGGGGTCAATTTATAGGGACTGAAGGCACCCAAACCAGCCGTACAGCTGGGCCCTTCTAGTACCCAAACCATCCGTACGGCTCAGCCTGGCGAGCTTCTGGATTTTTCTATGTTTAATTCCAGAACAGTCCTAAGGTTCTTGGTTTATCTTAGTGAGGTCCTAGCCTATCAGTTTATCCATGAATGTTGCTAAGAATTCCTCTAAGTTGGTTTTAAGTCAGATTGAGGTATTTACAGAGCCCCTCGTCAACGTCGCTTTAGGAAAGCGAGGTTGTCGACCTAAAAAGCATCCCAATATGTCTATAATGGGAGGACGGCTTGACCGATTTGGTTGTATGGATGGACCTAGAGGTATAGGATTCCTACGTATCCCGTTCACGGGGAATCAAGCCTTAATATAGTTTAGGGGGGTGAGAGATTTTAAGGCTACTTAAACCTAAGAGTGACCGTTAAGGTCGGGCGAGGAACTTAGCGTCTCAAACCTAAGGGTGACCGTTAAGGTCGGGTGAGGAACTTGGCGTCTCAAGCCTAAGGGTGACCGTTAAGGTCGGGTGAGGAACTTGGCGTCTCAAACCTAAGGCCTTTTGTGAAGGTAGTCTGGCATAGGTGGATATCTGTCATCCTCTCCTAAAATGCTTTGGTAGGTGGATATCTGTCATCCTCTCCTAAATCTAGTGGATATCTGTCATCCTATCCTAGAAACGGGATTTGACTCTCGTTTAGTCAAGATCGGGATTTGACTCTCATTTGGATCTGTCATCCTATCCTAGAAACGGGATTTAACTCTCATTTGCTCAAGATCGGGATTTGACTCTCATTTGGTCAAGATCGAGATTTGACTCTCATTTGGTCAAAACCGGGGATTTGACTTTCATTTGGTCAAGGTCAGGGATTTGACTCTCATTTGGTCAAGAACGGGATTTGTCTCTCATTTGGTCAAAAGTTGGTCAACTCGACTCTACGGGGAGGGTTGACTAAATGATGGACTTGACTCTCATTTGGTCGAAGTCAGGGACTTGACTCTCATTTGGTCAGAAGTTGGTCAACTCGACTCTATGGGGAGGGTTGACTAAACGATGGATTTGACTCTCATTTGGTTGAAGTCAGGGATTTGACTCTCATTTGGTTAGGAGTTGGTCAACTCGACTCTATGGGGAGGGTTGACTAAAGGATGGACTTGAATCTCATTTGGTCGAAGTCGAAACCCTTCTTTTTCTAAGGCAAATAGGCTTACATCAAAGACTGCCTAGGACAACCTAGGGTAAGGGGTTCAATCCTAAAATGACCACTTTGGATCAAGGCTTGGGTCAACTCCATCTTTGGGGAGTTTGACGGGAAACTGGTCTTACGTCTGACTAAGGACTGCCGGGGCATTTTTCCAACCTTTCAATGGGCTTACGTCAGGGACGGTTGGGATGTTTTGTACAAATCTTTTTCTCAAAACAATGGGCTTACGTCACATTGGGACCACCCGGATTTTTCATAATTTTCAAAGGGAAACCTAATTATTTTCTAGGTCCAAAAATCATGTTGCATGAGCCAATTGAGGGCAAAAATTTGGGGTGTTTATGATTTGGTTGGGATGGGGCTTTTAATGGATGGGGTTGTAAAGCCAACTTCCAACAAGAAATCATCAATATTTTTTCAGGGGACAAAGCATCCGTACGGTTGTCCCTGTGGGTATACTTTTTGCATTAAATTTTGTTCCAGGCCCGGTCATCTTCTTAAGTGCCTTAACTTGGAGTCCAGAAGCAGTTCTTCCTATTTCGAAGGTTTTCTTTTCCATGGAGCCTTTTCTCATGGAGAAGCCACCAAAATTACCCAAAATCGATCAAGAGTGCTTTAAGGGCAACCTCAGGCTTTGGATACGGCATCATATGCGGGAAAACAAAGGCGCTTTTCAAGCCAAGTTTGGACTCAGATCTTTTGGTCTCGTAAGGAGTTCATCCCGGACCTCGAGCTCTTGAGAGCTGTGTGACCTTTTGGGATATTAGGAGACATGCATACTGTTTCTCCTACAATGAGATCACCTTGACCTATGAGGATTTCAAGGCTTTGGTGGGGGTGTGGATACGGAGGTCATTGCTCTTCCTTCTATTGATGACACGATGTGTGTTGAAAGGTTGGTTTCTCTTCTCGACATTCCATTAGAAGAGGCTCAATGTATGGTTCTCAATCCTACTTTTATTGACATTTCGGACCTTCCCGAAAAGTTCATGGATCGCACGGATGAGGCTTCTTGGAATGCCTTTGGGTTATGCGTCCTTTCCTTCTTTTACATGGTTGGATCCAAGGGCACTTGCCATAGGGTTTTGTTGAGTGTCCTCTAGGAATGCCTTGCGGGGAAGGACATCGTCCCTTTGATTTTAGGAGAAACTTTTCATGGCATGGACCGCTTAGCCTTAGGTGATGGCTTCATGCGCAATGGAAGTCCTGCTCTTCTTACCATGTGGTTGAGGGAGAGGTTGATGGCCGTTCCTGAGGCTCCTCTTCCTCACAAACCATGGTCTTATTCTCTGAGAGGCATTCTTTTGGATTTTTCCCAGTGGGATTGGAAAGCTTATATGTCTCGGCTTCGGACCTCACATATTCGTTGGTGGATTCCACATTGGCGCATTGGCTCAATGAGAGAGGACCAGGGGGGGTCTCCTATTGTTCGGGTACCGATACTTTTGGGATCATCTTTCTATATCCCTTCCTTGGTTCGTAGGCAGTTCGGGTTGTTGCAGACTCCTTTGTCAGAGTGGTCGGATATCAACCCAGAATATCTGAGGCCTTTGTCACTGTCTATGTGGGATCCATCTACCATTTCACTTTTTGAACAGCTGTGGACATATTCCCTCTTTTCGGCTCGGGTACTTTCAAGGGCGTAGTCAACACAGTTCTGACCACGGTTTACTTGGATTGGTATGAATAGACTATGGGGTAGACCCAGAGGCTCATTGGGGAGAGGTGTGAGGCCATTCTTGGAGAGGATTATGACACTAGTAGGACTTTGAGGGAGACCGAGGCCGTGGTGAGTGGCCATAACCATACTGGAGATGTTGTGGATGACTATCGGGTTCTGGCCGAGAGGAGGATGGCCTCTGTTCCTAAGATTGAAGCACGGATGGAGGATTTCCAAGCTCGAGCTGTAGCCGACACGGCTTTGAGGACAGCCGAACTCATTGATGAGACCGGGATAATACCCGACCTTGGAAGGAGGGAAATCAAGATTTTTGACACGTAGAAAAAGAAAACTCGCAAAAGTCAAAAGAAGAAGTGGATAGGTGAGGAGTATTGACAGCCCTATGTCCTAAGTATCCACCCATTGTCATTGCAGACACATTAGTTTACTTAGATGTTTTATTTGTGTTTTTCAGCATGATATTTTGAGTCGAGGGTAGACCGTGCTTGAACTCATCAAAGAAGTGTTTTAACTGTAGTGACAATGGTTACTCGTTTGTACTTGCATTGGTATAAATCCTTTGTTCAAAAAATGGGATTTGGATTTTATTTATTTTTGAGACCGGACCAACAATTGGCTGCCTACGTTTCCCTTTTACAAATAGGACTAAGGGGCTCAGGTCATCGTAGTTCTTTTCCACGAGTCATGGTGCAACCCTGTCTTTTCTCTAGATCGCCCAAACGGGTTTTCAATCTAGGTGGGTATATTCTTTTAGCACCTACTCCCTCCATCCCACCTCACTTGAGACCTAAGAGGTGGGCACAACAACTAAGGAAAAAAATAAAATAAGGAAAATGAGTGGTAGAAAATGAAGAGAGAGAATGAGTGGGGTTAATAGTAGGTTGGTTGAATAAATCGTGTGGTGGAAAATGAAGAGAGAGAATGAGTAGGTGGGGTAGATTGAATATAAATTATAAAAAGATTACCATTTTGGGGAGTCTCAAGTAAAGTGAGACGGACCAAAATGGAAATAAGTCTCAAGTGAGGTGGGACGGAGGGAGTATATATTATTATTATTATTATTATTATTATTATTATTATTATTATTATTATTATTATTTTTGTTTTATTATTTTTTTTTAAACAAAGTAGCGACGGAGCTTATCACCGTTGACTGGGTGCATGAAGGGATTGCCGTCCAGATTTGCAAGTCTCATTGAGCCTCCCGAGAAGATTTCCTGTACCACAAAAGGGCCAATCCATACGGGTTCCCACTTCCCATCGGGGTTTGACCTTCCTGGGGGTTTTTCTTTGAGAACTAAATCTCCTACCTGAATTTGTCGAGGCTTTACCTTCTTGTCAAAGGCCCGTGCCATTCGTCCTTGGTAGGCACGGATATGTTCCATAGCTTTCAGACGACGTTCATCTAACAAGGCCAATTCATCATGTCGACTCCGGAGCCAGTCTACCTCGTGGATTTCATTTTCTAACAGGATTCTTAATGACGGGACTTCCAACTCGGTCGGGAGCATGGCTTCTATCCCGTAAGTCAAAGTAAAAGGGGTTTCCCCGGTGGCAGTCCTGACTGAGGTTCGGTAGCCACAAAGTGCTAGATGCAGTTTTTCAGGCCAATCCTTCCCCGTGTTTCCATCTTTTTAATGATCATTTCATATGTCTTGTTGGCGGCTTCTATTGCGCCATTGGTTTGAGGCCTGTAGGGGGAAGACTTGTGGCGGGTGACTCAGAACTCTTCTAACAGTCAGTCGCATTCACCCTCAAAGTGTGAGCCATTGTCAGTGATGACCTCATTTGGGATCCCATAACGGCACATGATGTTTTCTTTTATAAACTCCGCAACCCTTTTCGATGTTAGGACCTTATAAGACTTGGCTTCAACCCATTTTGTGAAGTAGTCTACGGCTACCAAGACAAACTCATGACCGTTGCTCCCGGGTGGATGGATCTTCCCAATGATGTTAATGCCCCAAGTTAAGAAGGGCCATGGGGTTGTCATGCAATACAGATGATGAGGTGGTAGGTGATTAAGGTTAGAAAACCGTTGACACTTATCACACTTCTTCACAAATTGTATGCAGTCGGCTTCCATCGAGATCCAAAAATACCACATCCGCAGGATGACTTGCATTAGAGCCCGAGTGTTCATGTGGGGACTGCACACCCCACCATGGACTTCTTTCATGATTTATCTCGCCTTTTCCATGCTTATGCACCTTAGGAGGAGGCCCTGATGACGTTTCTTATACAAGATGTCTCCTAGGATGACGTATGAGATGCTAACCGTTTGAGGGCTGTCATACCTTTGGCCTTAATCCCATCCTTGTATTCTCCTTTCTCATTCGTGAAGGAGGCTTCCCCTTCCTTGAGGAATTGGTAGATTTGGTTGTACCATGGCTCTTCTACTTTTTCCAAGATTCTGTCTATCTCACAACAGTAGGCTGGATTTTCTTTCCTACTAACTCTGAAGGGTCTTATTGATTTTCCTTCAGGAATATCCACCAGGGAGGCCAAGGTGGCCAATGCATCCGCAAACCAGTTCTGATCATTGGCAGGTAATGAAAACTGACCTCTTTGAACTGGGCCATGAGCTCTTCCATGTGGGCATGATATTTTTGCAGCCCCGGGTCCAACGTCTTCCATTTGTTAGACACTTGGCTGATGATCAAGGCTGAATCTCCATATACCTCCAATTCTTTCACATTTATTTCAAGGGCGGCATCTAATCCAGCCGTGCATGCCTCGTATTCTGCGGCATTATTGGTCACCTCAAAGTTCAATTTGATGGCAATAGGGGTGTGCTTGTCCTTTGGATCTACCAGGAGCATTCCGATGTCGTTTCCCCTCTTATTTGTGGCACCATCAAAGAACAATTGCCATTTGTTTCCACCTTCGAGAGCGAAGATCCATTCGTCGGGGAACTATGGCTCGGTTTCTTTCTATTCATTGCTGGGGAAATCTGCTAGGTGTTCCGTCGTAACTCTTCCCTTGACTGATTTTCGTGTCACATAGCTAATGTCATATTCTGCTAGGAAGAATGACCATTTGGCGAGTCTCATGGATAGAGATGACTTTTCCAACAAGCATTTGATGGGATCTGTCTTGGAGATGAGCTTTATTGAGTGAGAATGCATGTAGTGTTTTAACTTTCTCACCACCCATACTAATCCGGCACAAGCTTTCTCAATGGTGGAGTAGTTAAGTTCACTCCCTTGCAGCTTTCGGCTTGCGAAGTAGATGGAACTCTTTACTTTGGAATCCTTCTTTTCTTGGGTCACCATGGCTCCTACCGACGTGTTGGTCACCGTCAAGAGTAACAAGAGAGGCTTATCTTTGTGCGGAGAGAAAAGGATTGGCGGATGGGTAAGGTAGGCTTTGATTTTCTCGAAGGCCCTTTGACATTCCTCATTCCATTCAACCTCTGCGTTCTTTCTTAATAGTTTGAAAATGGGCTCACAGGTGGGGGTGAGTTGGTTTATGAAATGACTAATGTATTGTAATCGTCCCATGAAAGCTTTCACCTCTGTTTGGGTACGGGGTGGCCTCATCTCCACAATTGCCTTAACCTTTTGGGGATCAACCCCAATGCCACGTTCAGTGACCATGTATCCCAAAACTTTACCACAGGAGACTCCAAAAGTGCACTTGGCTGGGTTGAGTCTCATGGAGTGTTTCCTTAGCCTGTCAAAGAACTTCCTCAAGTCGACCAAATGCAGTCCATCGGTTCCATTGGAATGGATGATCATATCATCGACATACACCTCTATCTCCTTATGAATCATATCGTGGAAGAGCGCGGTTGCGGCCCTTTTGTAGGTAGTCCCGGAATTTCTTAACCCAAAAGGCATCACAGTGTAGAAAAAGGTTATCGCGCCCCAGACCCGTGGTCCTACTTGGCCCCACGTTCGGGACACGATTGGAAGACGTTATAAAACACTTTGAAAATTTTTCGAAATGTACTTTTATAAAGTTTAACCAAATCACACTTGAAGTTCTAAGACTTCATCTAACTTTAAACAAACTTTTCAAACAACTTTCACAAACGAAAGTATTTAGTCCGAAGGCTAACAAACTTTTATACAAATGTACAAACACCGACATTATCCAAACTATAGGTGTTACAAGATGATAAAGTCAAGGAAACTCTACCCAAAAGGTATTACATATATGTAATGTAACCTTTACAAAACAAATCCCAACTCTTACCACTTTAACGTCCTCCCGTGCCAAAGTGTCCTATTCCCTGGACTCGCCGTTATCTAAAACAGTAAACAAATAAGGGGTGAGAATGAATCTCAGTAAGCTACTAAAATGCACTACGTTACATGCTGATATGAGAGGCTCCCTATCGCCAACCGTCCCATACCGGTTGGAAATAACGACCAACTCATCATACAACACATAGTTTAGGAGTAAACACTCCTACGAGAATACCAAGCCAAGGTTTACCGAATAAACATAACTGTCTGAGAATACCATCTGAGAAAACCATCTGAGAAAACCATTTGAGCAGCATAAATAGCTGAAGCCGGGATCCCGAAAACCAAACCATAACCAATAGAACCAAATTAACCAGAGAGGGAAATATGACACAAAGTCATAACCCAAATGCTCATCAAAGGGAGCGATTCATCCCATCCAAGGCCAATCTGGACTGGCGAAACTGAGAAGGCACAGTGGACACCTTATAGTGAACTTGGCTTGTGTGCCACTATAATTCTCCCACCGACTGACACAGAAGGTACCAATGGAAAACCTTATAGTGAACTTACTTGTACCACTATAATTTTCCCATTGCCTGACTCCACAACAAGACCAGCTGGACTTTTCACAAAGAGCACAGTAATAAATACTTGCTAAACAACAACAACCGGGCAATGATTCTAAACTAAGGAACCAAGCCAAACACATCACAAAGATGAACCAATCCAAACCACATCAAAAGATGTTCAACAATACCCCATGTAACACTTATTCATATTCCCTAACACATTTGTTCACAAATGAACCAATTTCAAACACTAGGGTGTTCCACAACAACCCTCTAGGTACTCTAGGATATCACCTAAGACCTAGACCAAGATTTAACTCTAATTCACTTGGATTTAAACAACTCAAACTTTTCAGCAGCCCTGGGCGGTCGCCCACACCAGACTGTGCGGCCGCCCAAAACACTCTTTCTCAAGACAAAAATCTTCCAGATAAGTGTGCGACCGCACGCTCTATTTGGGCGGCCGCCCAACACACCCGCCAGGCCAAAACTTGAACAAACTATACTCCTTTCGTTCCACCGTTCCACAAGTATAAATATAAATATACTAATATACTCATTTAAGGATACTTTCATTCATTTCCCCGTCCCAAGAATAATAGTATAATTTTTATAATATACTTATTTAACATTTAAACCAAGTTAATATTTTACCGTCCCACAAGTAGGAGTATACTTTCAAACACTTATACTAACATTCCCGGGATATAAACATACTCCATATACATCCTTTCATACAAACCAAGTCACTTACCCAGTATAATTATACTCCCTTTGTTCCAAATAAACAAGTATCACAAATATTACCCGAATCACAAAATAACAATTACAAGTATCAGGTATAACATATATGACCATTTTAACATTTAAAGGGGAATTAGTAACTTACCTACTACTGACAATACGTCAAAATAATTAACTTTTAATCGACTAGAAATGATCTACTCAACTCCCTCAACGCTGTAATGAAGACGGATCGCCAATTGGAAGTCGGAACGTCAAGTTACGGCTCAATTTCACTTAGTTTCTCTCGACTGACTCTAGTTCCCTGTTGATATGGAGATATGGCGGTGTATACGGGTGAATAGGCTGAGCTATGTTTCTTTTATATAATACAAGGAAATACAATGGTTAAAACAAATGTTATCGGTTCAAATGGGCAGCAGCTTCTCCACACTTCTTTTTCTATGCGTGTGATGTCAATAATAAAATGACTAATGAGTTTATTCATGTTTGTTTGCAAACACACATTCCAAGATCCAAGTGATATTAACTAGACCAATAGGAAACAAGAAAACTAGTCAACCTCTTAAGCTTAGTCAATCATTGTAGGCTTCAACATTAATAAAATATGACTGTGATTAAGCTTAAGTAATCACACTTAACTTTAACCAACTGAGAAAATTGTTGGGCATACAAATAAAAATTCCCATCCCATTATCCTCAGTCAAACTAACTCAATCTTTTAGCTTCTACTCATGCTAGTTAATCTTTTTGCAACTCAAATACTTTTATTTAATATTTTAATAGATCAAGTAAGTATTTTAAAATAATCACACTAATACAAATTAAATTATAAAATAATATTCTGTGTAAAATTTATATGAAATTGGGACGGGTCGTCACAAAGGTTCCCCATGGGGTGGTGAAGGCCGTTTTTTCTTGATCTTCCTCAGCCATCTTAATCTGATTGTATCCGGCAAAACCTTCCACAAAGGACTTGACCTCAGAGCTCGAGGTTGTGTCTACGAGCATGTCGATATTTGGGAGAGGGAAGTCATCCTTAGGGATCACTTTGTTGAGGTCCCTAAAGTCAACACAACACCGGACTTTCCCATTGGCCTTCGTGACTGTTTCTATGTTGGAGAGCCATGAAGGGTATTCTATCACCCTTATGAAGCCGCCTCGGAGTAACTTCTCAATATCTTCTTTGACTTGCAATGACCATTCCGGTTTGATTCTCCGAAGCTTTTGCTTAACCGGTTTAACCTCGGGATCTATGGGAATCCTATGCTCTACAATGGAGGCATCCAACCCCGGCATATCCTTGTAAGACCAAGAAAACACGTCCACATATTCTTTTAGCAATATAACCAAGGCTTTTCTTTCGGACCCTTTGAAATAGCTACCAATCTGTGTCTCTTTTGGTTCAACTGTGGTCCCCAGATTCACCTTAGTCAAAACCTCTTCGGCAGCTTGGGCATGGTTTTCCTCTAGGTCAATAACCTGCTTTGAAAGTTCTTTAATGTATTGTTCGTTTAGTGTGTCTGCATTATTAGGTGATTCATCATTAACCATTTTTAGATTATTAGTTAATTTATCATCTAATAAGTTGGCAATGACGGGATACTCAGAAATGTCTATCATTTCATTTAAAGCAAAAAGGAATACAACATTTGCCAATAGTTCATAATCCTCACACGTGAGGCCCTTGGATGAAGAAGACTCAAACTCAAAGACAAGGGATTGAGGGGACTCGAATATATTGGACCCTATGACATTTGATTCTAGGGATCGGGGAACCAATCCAAGTTTTGCAGTCATCTCATCCTTGCTAGCCACTGGTCCAGAGAAAGTTACCCAATTCATCAGAGGCATATCATCAGGTCCAACCAAGGTGCGGGGATCAAAAGTTTCAGGGGATCCCTCCTCTATCACAGTGATCATTTTGTCTCCAAGATCAATCAGGTCTGGCACAACCACTTCTTCTCCAAACATTCCTTGCATTATCACACCATTCTATTCGTCATCCATGAAGTCTTCCTCAGCTTCCTTGGGAGTCACCTCCTCATACTTGCCATGCTGACCCCAGACGAGTTCTTCCTTCTTTCCATCCCCTTCTGTGGACAAGGCTTCGGATTGTTTCACGACCTCAGGCACCCCTTTAAAGATGTACTCGTGCGCCACTGTAGCCTTGGTATGACCATGAATTTCAGGCATATCAAGGAACGTCCTCCTTATGGGATTGGCAGTCATTCCCCGGACCTTGCAAGGTCCTCCTACAGCTTGTCCCAATTAGTGACCGTTAATGGCTTCTTTGCATCCAGGGTTTTGGTTTGGAATCCCCCTTTTACAAATTAACGGCTCATGTCAAAGGTATAAGGACGGAGATTAGGAGTTTTATACGGTATGCCTCGAGCCTTGGCTTGGCTTTTCCTTTGGGCCATTTCCTTATCGATTTTCACGTCTTCGGGGGTCGGCGTATATCCCAAGCCATGGAGCGTCTTTTTCTCCTTGATGTTGATGACCTTGTGTGTACCCTGGAGCTTTCTACCAAGACCAAGCCCTAGGGGGTAATGCATCAGGCGCATCATTTTCATTGTGGGAGGGATCTTATCCTTTACAAGCGTGAGGTCCACACAACAAATTTGAGATTTGGGAGGTTTCTCTGTGAAGCCGGTGAATACCATGCCATTTTCCTTGTGTTTGATTTCTAGAACGGGGATCCCGTTGGTGTTGGTTCCCTCAGTGGTGACACTGTCCCCATAGATGACCGTTAGGTTGTTCCCTTGCACATATTTTACGCACTGGTGGAGGGTAGAAGCTACACCATTGACCTTGTGAAGCCAAGGGCGGCCTAACAGAGTGGTGAAGGAGATAGGGATGTCAAGCACTTGGAAATCTGTTGGCACCATTTGTTTTCCGAACCAAAGATTCAAGGTAACTACCCCCAAGACTGATCGTGCTGTGGAGTCGTAAGCTTTGACCGTGATTGTGGAGGGTCTCAGGTTTTCGGCTTTGAGAACAAGTAGGTCCATCATCTTGGCAGGGAGGACGTTCATGGTGGACCCATTGTCAACCAAGACCTAAGGAAGGCGACGTTCATCCAGTTATACCGTGATGTAAAGAGCCTCGTTGTGATTAGCTCCAAATTTCGGTAGATCCAAGTCTGTGAAGGTAATAACATTCCCATAGTGGACACTCCCAATCATTTGGACGGCTTCTTCGGGAGTAGCCGTGGTAGGTACCATGGTTTGGGCTAGATATTCCTCTAGCTTGAGTTTGTGGGGATAGGTGTAGACACCCCGCCTTGGACCGCTCACCCCGATTGCACATTTGATCTTGTGTTTCTCCCCGTTTTAAGTGTTTCTCGTTAGTTTCTGTCACTTCCGTTAAGTTCCTGACTGACTTCGTTAAGTCCAGGGACTAAACTGAATGACAGGGCTGACTTTCTAGTCCATTCTGTCAAAATTGCCTTCTCTGAGTCGCGCGCCTCCTACAGAAGGAGCCAGGCGCGCGCGCCTCCCGCCCCCAAAGCAGGAAGCGCGCGCCTCTGGGCGTCAGTTACAGATTTCTGGGCAGGATTCTCTCCCTTGCTCAATTTACAGGATTTTGCCCGAGAAGGATTTCTTGGTGACTGAGTTTTGGCACCAAAAACACCCCTCTTTCACCTATAAAAACCTCCCTTTACCTCCATTTTCAAAGACCGAAAATTGAACTTATAAAAACTATACCAAAACCACTTTCTAAAAGTTCTCCAAGGATCTCATCAAGCAATATTTGAAGGTCTTCAAATTGTAGGTAAAAGTCCATCTTTTCCTTTCTTTTCTACTTCATCTCCTCTCTCTCTTTTACTCTAATCAAATGTGCAATCACCCAAATCATTTTGGGACATGACTCTAATGATCACCTCATCTCATTGAGGTTGGTTAAGGAGTTATCTCCTACATTCCAAACTCTATTTTAAACCCCCCCTTTTATGACTTAAAGAAGAAGAAGAAGAACGTTATTATTCATGTAGATTTTGATCAAGCAAGACCAACTTTAGTTGGGCGAGATGGGTGTTTCGGTACTTCCCATCTCGTAATCTAACCCCCGAACCTCAAAAAAAAGAATCTCTGTTTTCGTAATCAAACTTAGGCTATAATCAATAGGTTTTTCTTATGTTCCTCAAAACATAGGTGGCGACTCTAAACAATCTAAAACAAGTTAGACATCCTAGGATAATTCACCGCTCTAGCCTAAAGTTGTGGTTTCCTGGGGTATCTACAATAGGATGAGGTAAGAAGAGACCACAAGGAGATAGTGGCTTGGGTCCTCTTGAGTTGAGTGAGGACGGGATCTTACTTCTCAGAATCTAAGACTTCCACTTTCTTAACATGGGAAGGAGGCATGATTTTGTGTTCCGGTGGAGGGGGTTTTCTTGGGGTTTTCTGTGTGCACTTGCCCGGAGCAGGTCAATACACTTCCACGGGGTCACAAACCTCTTCCGACTCCTCTGTGTGTATTGGTGGGCTCTTGGTGTCATAAGTCCATGCCTCTTTTCTCAACTTGTTCACCGTGACCTTTCCTCTAAACGAATAGGCGGATCTACGGATCTCTTCAAGGGAGACAGGGTGAGTATATTTGCTCTCCACCACCCCCACGGATTCTCAGAGCTTTTCAATGGTCAACATGCAACAGAAATGGCTCAGGAATGCTGACTCTTCACTGTCAAACCCCAATGGTGGGGATAATGGTGGTAAGGGTAAGAGATCCTACAAAACAGGAAAGTTTTCTTCCATTTCTGGGTACAGCACATGAGGGGACATATAAAGGGGTTCCTCATCATCACTTGCACAGAAGGTCTGAAGCTCTTGGTGAGGCATAGAGCGAATTGCTCCTCTCATTTGGGTGAGGTGCCCTTTGTAATTGGAAACCTCCGGGATTCTTGCTATATTGTACCCACCTTCTTCCTTGGCTTCATTACAACCACACACTCTTTTAATCAACATTTCCCCTGTTGGCGAGCTGCTCGGCTCCGTGACATGAAACGATCATGGTGAGGGGTAGAGTACTTGTTTGGACCATGGCTTTCGCCTCCCGTGGTGCTCTCGATGGCCTTTTCCAATTCCTCCATGCACTCTTCGTATGTCAGTTTGTGCTCGGTGAGATTAATCATGATCAACTCATTGGCCTTCTGGTGAAGGACCCTTGCACTCAACACGTTGGCCACCATACTATCTGGAGGGCATTTCATCTTCCCTTCTTGCACACAAGCCTATAGGGTATCTTTCCATCTCTCTCCAATCTCTATTATCGGGGTATTGAATTCTAAAAAGGTCACTGGTGCTGGTTCTCCAAACTCAATCATGTTTATGGCATTGTTGTTGGGGAACAAATTGTTGACCACATTCGGACCTCGAGGGTGTTCAAGCTTCCCTTTGTCAATCAAGTCTAAGATGATACGTTTCACAACCGAGAATTCATCGGTGTTATGCCCATGATAGTTATGGAAGGCACACCTTTTGTTAACATCGAGGTACCTCTTAGGATTTTTAGGTTGGAAGTTGACGAGGGGTTTTGCCAGACCTTGCTTGACCAATCCCTCGAACACCTTGCTTAAGGGCATCCCAAAGTCTTCAAACCTTACGAACTGGCGCTTTTCCGAGTTACCCGCCCCTTGTGGGTTCTGCCTTGGGTTTTCCCCTTGGATGTTAACTATTCCCGAGGTTTCCTTACCTTTGTTGGTGGCCGGGGGAGGTACCTATAGGAGTTTCCACTTCTTTGGGAAGAAGATTGCTCATTGAGAGCCTTTTCAAACTTAGACCCGGCGGTGACCATGGCTCGGAGGTTGGGATAGAAGTGATGACTGATCAAAGCTCGTAACTGAGGTTTCAAACATGATTGGAAAATGTCCAATTGTTAGTCCTCGGTTGGCGGATTGGAAATCTCCCCAAGCTTGTAATTCCATCTTCTATAAAATTTACCAATCGGTTCGTCACCCTTTTACATGGTGCTTTGCAAATCTGTGCGGTTTGTTTCCCACTCTAAGTTAGACCGGTACTTGGTGAGGAACGCTTCTTTCATTCGATCCCATGTAGCTCGGGATTCATCTTTCAAATTGAAGAACCATTTGAGTGAATTTCCCCTTAAAGAGAGTTGGAAATGGTCGGCCATCTGTTGCACTGTACACCCCTTTGCACTCATTTCTAAGGTGTAAGCATTGATATGGGTTTGGGGGCAAGCAGTTCCATCAAACTTGTCGATTTCCGGCATTTTGAACTTGTGAGGTAGGGGGAAAATCTTGTCGGGGTCGGTGACTCCCAAAGAGGATCTCTTTCCATTGATGCCTTCAAATTTCTCCTCCATTTGTTTCAATCTTTCTACCAACCACCCCATTTGGGGATCCATGTGTGGGCTTGAGTTGATTGACCCCATGGTTTGTCTTATCACCGGAACTACAGTCAGAGGCACAGTGGTAGATGGGATCACAAGAGGGGAACTTTGGGGTAGCACGTGGGTGTAGACGTACCCATGCGCAGGATTGCTGGTAGGGATGTATGGTGGGGCGGCATCATAGGCTTATGCCACTGGGTTGTAAAATGGCTAAGGGCGCTCGGCTCATTGGGATCGGGCCGTGCGGGGTGAATCCGGGCGGATATGAAGGAAAACCGCTTGGCGGGGCAAAAGGAGCTTAGGTTACAGGCGCATTTTGGTGAATTGTGGTTTGGAATGTGGGACGTGAGGATACCACATTGGGGTAAGTTTGGGGAGGAGGAACTCGGTTGTAGGTCTGGGGTTGCAGGCCTCCTCTTCATCGGTGATTTCCACAAAAGACCCATAATTTTCAAACACGACTGCTACCCCTTTTTGTCTTAGGGCTTCCACCACCCTACTCTGCATTTCTTCCTGATGTTTACGGATACTCTCTTCCCGGGCCCTGGCGGCCTCTAAAGCTTGTACTAATTCTTCCCTGGTGAGACCATTCGGATCTACTGCATTATCACCCCCACTACTTGTAAGGATCCCCGCCCCGCGACAAGGTCAACACGTGTCCAAATCCGGGATGGTTCCAAACACAATGGCACAATTTAACGGAGTCGCCACACTTTGTTAATTTTAAACCCAACAAAATGAAAAAGGTTAGAGACAAAAGGTTCGGAGGTTAGGTTACGGCTTGGGAAGAGTTTTACGTCACCCAATCCGCCTCGGTCAAAACCGAGTCTCCCTTGTTAATTAACAAAAGTGCATGCGTGTGTGTGTGTTTTAACGGAAAATATCTGTTTTTGACTGTTTATCAATTTTAACTGAAAAGGAAGGTTTTATTTGCACAAGAAACAACAGAACAAGGGGCAAAAAGGTCATTTTCCCTCTGACCCAAACCATCCGTACGGATGGGATGATCTTCCTTGGGATTTTTACAGTTTGTTCAGAAACAGTCTAGTTCCAGGCAGAAACAGAGCATTCTGCTGAAACAGGACTTAAACAGTTCTGATTCTAGTTTTATTTCAACACAACAAACTTAAAAAAAATCATTCCTATGACTAATGATCATCAATTGAACCCCAAAACGAGTATTTAGGTGTGATCAAAGCAATCATTGGAGAAAATCACACAAAGGTGATGAACATGTCCAAATGAGACAAAATGACCATTTGATGATTAAAGATGAAAACTTTATCATCAAGATGACATTTTTATACATCATTAACCTCTTAGGGACCAAATTATTGCATAAAGATTCAATATTTATAACCCAAAATGGGATTTCAAAGCTAAATCAAAAGGGTAAGATGATAAACACTAAGGTTTTATCATCCCACATGATTATCATTGCCAAACCAAAACAAAATCAACATAAAATTTGGACTTTTACCACAAGAGTGGATCCTTAAGCCAAATACAACCTTGGGACAACATTATTTGATATAAAGATTTGATCTTTATGACCCCAAAGGGGATTTTGAAGCTAGATCAATGTTTGGATGATAAAGATTGAAACTTTATCAGCCAAATGGCCATCCTTGCTACCAATGAACAACATAATCAACCAAAACATGTGCCTTTTTTTTCATTAAAATAGATCATTAATTTGTTATAAGTAAGAAATTCAACAAACCATGATCATCCTTAGGTTAGAACCACTTTCACACAAAGTGTGAAGGGCACCTTGAATCATCCATGGTTTGGACCATAATGCATAACAATATATATATATATATATTATATATATATATATATAATATATATAGTGCTTGAAGGACAAGACTTGTAATAAGATTAAGATTAAAGTGCTTGAAGGACAAGACTTGCAATGAAATTAAGTTGCTTGAATGGACAAGACTTGCAAGAACTAAGAGATGAACAACAATAATATGAACAAACAAAATAGATAAGATGAAGAGAAGGATGGGGGAGAAGGTGGCTTCACCTATGTTTAGTTAGACCAATCTTCCTTTCTCTTTCACTCTCAAAACACTCTCTGGAGCAATTTTAGCAGAGTAATACTAACAATAATCGTTTCTCCCCCCCTGGAATGATCAGCAAGGGGTTCAATTTATAGGGATGATAGTGCCCAAAGTAGCCGTACGGCTCATGTTGGCGACCTTCTGGATTTTTCAATCTTTTAATTCCAGAACAGTCCCTGTGTCCATATTTGTCTTAGTGAGGTCTTGGCCTATCAGTTTATCCCTGAATGGTGCCTAGAATTCCTCTAAGCTGGTCAAATTCAGATTGGGGTACTTACAGAGCCCCTCGGCAACATCGCGTTTGAAGAAAGCGGGGTTGTCGATAAACGCATCCCAATCTGATGGGAGGATGGCAAAGGCCGATTTGATTCCAATGGTTGGACCTAGAGGTATAGGATTCCTACGTATCCCTTTTGTGGGGAATCAAGCCTATCGTAGTTCGAACGAGGGGTGAGAGATTTTGAGACTACTCAAACCTATAGACGACCGTCGAGGTCGGGTGGGGAACTCGGGCATGACACTCATTCGGTCAGAGGCAAAGGTTCGGGCGTGACACTCATTCGGTCAAAGGCGAAGGTTCGGGCGTGACACTCATTTGGTCAGAGGCAAGGTTCGGGCGTGACACTCATTTGGTCAGAGGCAAGGTCTCGGGCGTGACGCTCATTCGGTCAAAGGCAAGGACTCGGGCGTGACGCTCATTCGGTCAGAGGCAAGGACTCGGGCATGACACTCATTCGGTCAGAGGCAAGGACTCGGGCATGACACTCATTCGGTCAGAGGCAGGGACTCGGGCATGACACTCATTCGGTCAGAGGCAGGGACGCGGGCATGACACTCATTCGGTCAGAGGCAAGGACTCGGGCATGACACTCATTCGGTCAGAGGCAGGGACTCGGGCATGACGCTCATTCGGTCAGAGGCAAGGACTTGGGCATGACGCTCATTCGGTCAGAGGCTAGGGTTCGGGCATGACACTCATTTGTTCAGAGGCTAAGGTTCGGGCATGACACTCATCTGGTCAGAGGCTAGGACTCGGGCATGACACTCATTCGGTCAGAGGCTAGGGTTCGGGCATGACACTCATTTGGCCAGAGGCTAAGATTTGGTCAACGTTAACTCATGGGAGGTTGACTAAAATGATGGTCTGACTGCAGGGACTTGTCAACTTGTCTCTTTTGGAGAGGGTTGACTTACACGGATGGTCTTACGTTATTTTGGACTACCGGGACTTGGTCAACTTGGCTCTTATAGAGAGGGTTGACTTACACGGATGGTCTTACGTTATTTTGGACTGCCGGGACTTGGTCAACTTGGCTCTATGGGAGAGGGTTAACTAAATGGCTGGTATTACGTCATCTTGGATTGCCGGGACAACAACGAGATGGTTGACTAACAAGGATGGTCTTACGTCACTTTAGACTGCCGGGACAACAACGGATTTGACGTTCACTTGGTCAATCCTAAAGGTTTGCTCAACACTAACAACGAGATGGTTGACTAACAAGGATGGTCTTACGTCATTTTGGACTGCCGGGACTTGGTCAACTTGGCTCTATGGGAAGGTTGACACACTTTCTTGACACCGGGGGAAGCCTATGGGTGACCATTTAAACACATTGTGGATGAAAAAGTCCAATCATTTTGAGAGAAGATCAAAAGCATTTTGCTTGAAACATTGTTTTTTGATAAATGAGGCCAAAAGGGCAAGCTTAAAAATGGTTATTCCTAAAGGAAAATCTTTTAACGAAGCATGTTAGTCAAATTTTTTATTTTAACTTAACCATGAGGTTTGTCGTGCATAAAGTCCCTTGGAGCTTTGTCCATTTCTTAGCAGTGATCGGGTATAGAGAACCCTTTTGTCATTGATATTGGGGTAGCCCCATGTCCTTCTCACTGTTGATGTTGGAGGTAGCCCCATATCCTTATTGGTGTCGGTGGCGGCATATCCCCAAGTCCTCGTTGTCATTGATGTCGGGGTAGCCCCATGTCTTTGTGGAAGTAGCCCCATGTCTTTGTGGCGGTATCGCCATGTCTTTATGGAGGTAGCCCCATGCCCTTGTGGTCGTTGGTGTGGAGGTAGCCCCAATGTCATCCTTCGATCTTTGATGCTGGCGTAGACCCAATATCATCTTTTGACCTTTGGCGTTTGCGTAGACCATACATGACCTTTGAAGTGAGGTTAGGAACCCATCCCTTTTTCATTACGCACCCTTTCTTTTGCCTAGGCCGCCCTTGCGGGTTTTCAACCTAGCGGGCTACTTTTTTGCGTCTTTTATGGCACACCCTGTTGTTTGCCTAGGCCTCCCTTATGGGTTTTCAACCTAGCGGGCTACTCTTTTGGTGCCTTTTTTTTTATGAGTGATCCAGCCTACTTGATGGGACGGGGGCTTAAGATGTCTTTGGAGAAAACATGCAGGGCATTTATTTAGGCGGGAGAGAGTCCCTCAATTGTATCATGAAATAGGAGGAAGCCCCTGCTTGACAGAACATAAGTGTTTAGCTCTTTCCTAAGATGTCGAGAAGAAGACTTGTCGAGACATTTGAAATTTGTCTTGGTTAAAATTATCAAAATGATTGCTTGGATGGACCATGTTCATTATTAAGTCAAGATTATAACAAGCAATTAGCCTTAACATGTATAAATGTTATGATCAATTAGGATTAAGATTCGATCAATGGCAAGATCAAAAGGTGGTTATGGGGAATTGATCCTTGTCTGGTAAATTGGTCATTGATGGGACCAAGGGGGAGAGGCTTGGCTACTTTGGGAAAGCCATGGTTTGACCGTTCTTTCTCATGCTGTGACCGGACCCAAAGGTTGCCTACGTTACCCTCAGTTTGAGGAGCTCAGGTCGCCGTAGTTCGGCCATGGGGCCGTCTTTGCCGGGGTTTGTGTCATTTTGTAGTGGACTCCTTGGGATGGACCCTCTTTCGGATGAACGGGCCTTCTGAGGTGAGTTCCTTCTTGGTTGTCTTTTGACATGGACTCCCTTTCTTGCTAACCCTTGGGGGTGGACTTTGCGGTGCGCTTTTGAGGCGAACTTCCTTTTCACATGCATTAATTTCCTTTCTTTCTTTCCACATATTCATCCTCTCCCTCTTCTCAATTTTTTTTTTTTGAGGGAGAGGGGAAACATTATCCCCAACTCGCTATCTTGGGCTTTGGCTCCTTTGTGGCCCCTTGTTCGAACGTCCTTACTTCCGGCTTTGACTTTGAAGATCCGGGAGTCCTTTGTTGCGATCACGGTTGAATTTGAGCAACAACATCCTTGCTTTTTCATTGCCTTGGGATGCCTTTGATGTGCATCAGGAATTTATCTCGGGAAGGTGTATCGGGTTGTGTATCGGAAATGTGTATCGAGAACGTGTATGAGGGAAGACTTGCCATTAATGGTTTCTTCATGTCAATTGATCACAACATTTATTGACATCAAGATTAATTTTTTGCATTTAGCATTTTTCATTTGTGTTTAGGTCCATTCATCCTTAATGAGTCGTCATTGACTAGTATGCTTAGAAGTCAATTCATCATTTTGGGGACGTAGCAATCAATTGAAAATAACAAGCAAGGAAATTTCAAGAGTAAATGTACATTGCAAATAGTGTCTCAAGTCTAGAGAGAAGAGAATGAAAATGACTATTTTATTTAGATAACTTTGTACATACATGTCCAAGTCTGGACCTTTGTAAAAATGAAAAGACACAGTCCAAGACGGACTTTTGGTGAGAATCTAGATCCTACGAGGTTGGAAGAGTCAATTTTTTTTTTTTTTAGGGATGGGCCCCTATGAAGTGCGATGGTCTGTTTCCTTCTTCCGTTGTTGGAGGGGTTGTCGGTGGCATATTCCATGTCTTCCACGGGGAACTCGGGTTCCGTGTCATCGGGAAAAGATGTCGCAAGGCCTCCATTTGGCTTGGCGTTGTAACTACCGGGCTCATCTTTGGCCATCTTCTTTTGGTGATTTCCTTTCAAGGGGCGTAACCTTCGTGCATGGCATTCAGCGAGGGTATGGCCATTTGATGTAGCCGCCTTTGGGCTTCCGAAAACACATGCATTTTCTTGCAATCGGTATTCCAACTTTTCTTCCTCAGTGGACGTTTGCCTCGGACACCAATTCAGATGTGAGCTCCTTGGTCGATGTTTCTGGGGGACAAAACCACAAATGACTTTAGCATTTTAAACCTCAAGGTGAAATTATAACCATGATTCGAGAAGCATGCTTCATTAGCGGATTATCCTTTTAGAAAAAAAAATTGATTTCTTATTTTATGAAAACTTGATCTCGGTTTTTTTTTTTGAAAGACACACTTTTGCTTTGGGTGAAGGACTCGCACACATTTTTTTGGACAAGGCAATAATGACAATAATAATCTCATTAAGAAAACTGTCAATGGATCCAAAATGGTCACCGCATGGCATCAACCGAGGAGTCAAGACTTTAACTAAACCTAACAGACATTTTAACCGAATTTTCCTAAAGACTTATCACACATCCTAATAATGGACTCTAACTTTTCCTAAGGGAAGGTTGATGAAAATGGTTTTGAAATTTCATCCTCTGTCGCGGCAACCACAACACCATCAATTTCACAAACCGGGGCGTTCAAGCTTTCCTTGCGCGATTAACTTCCGAATGAAGCGTTTTAAAGCGATGCAATCGTCGGTATCGTGCCCATGGTAGTTGTGAAAGGCACACCATTCATTCGTGTCGAGACGCCCCTTGGGGTTTGTGGGTTGGTAATTGACAAGAGTCTTCGCAAGGCCTTGCCTAACCAATTCCTCAAATACCTTGCTTATGGGCATTCCGAAATCCTCGTACCTTGTGAAACGGGGTCTGGCTTGGCATTTGGCTTTTCTTTCATCATCGACTGAAGTGTGCTGGGGACAACAATCCCTGTCTCTCAATGCAAATGGGTTCTCATTGAGTGTCCTTTCGAACTTAGCTTCCATTTGCTTTCTCTTCCCCAACAAATGGTTGAGAGGATTTTGCGGAGGCGCGGGGACGTAGGCACACCCCTACCCTTGGTTGCTCGCAGGGGTATGTATCGGAGGCATGTAACGAGCTTGTGGTCCAAAAGGTCTTGGATTGTAGGGATGATACGGGTCACCATGGAATCTTATCGGGAAATCCAGTGGAAATCGGTTAGTGATGCATGGTCGGATATCCTCATATGGTCTAAACAGTGACTGAGCCCCGGTGCCTTGGTTGATGGCATTAAACCGAGAAAGGGTATGGTATTGTGAGCATGATGCTTGAGGCGTAACCGGTATGAACGACGGTTTGCGGGCCTTTTGAGTGGATCGTGCTTGGGGTTTTATAGGAAGTGTCTCATGGGAGATATTAGATTTAGGATGAGGTGGAGTGAGGAAGATTTGAGTGAGAGGCTCGTTGTGGATGATGGCGTGTTGGGGCGAAGAAATGGAGGTCTCGGTATTTTGGTGAGATGGAGGGGGAATTCTTTTGTTACAATCCGGAGGTCGGGTAGCTTCCACCCTTTCATTGTGGTTGGTCACTTTAGTGAAGGGCCCATCAGTTGCGACATCTCTTTGTCTCATCGACTCATCGAACGGGTTCTGTGTTTCTTTACGGCTCTTCGTGATGACTTCCTCCATAGCCCCGGAGGCTTCTAGAGCTTGGAGCAGCTCTCCTTTCGTCAGGCTATCCAGGTTGTCTGCAACGTCGTTTCCCAAACTACCATCCATTGAAGCGGTCTTTCCGAGGTACTGGGTTAGAGAAATTGCGGTGACCGAGGAACTCTCTGATTCCACACGCACTAGGCGGCGGCATGATTCTCTCTTCCACTTCATCTGAGCATACGGGGACGAAAAAGAGGTAGTTTAGACTCGGGTAAAATTTGGATGAGTGCTTGGGCTAAAGATGCATGTGCTTCCCTTTCGGGATATTTGATCGGGCCAAAGTTGCCTACGTTCCCCTCACTATGAGGGAGGGGGTCCCACGCGATGAGAGGCTCAGGTCATTGTAGTTCGAGTGGGTTTAGAATCGTAAGAGGGAAAGACGAACATGACGGACTTCTTGGAAGATAACGAGGATCCACCCAAGGACTTGACTGACTTCCTAGGGGACAACGCCTAGGGTCTTGATGGGAATCTTAGCGGGAAATCTCAACGGGGACCTAGGGGACAACGCCTAGGGTCTTGACGGGAATCTTAACGGGGACCTAGGGGACAACGCCTAGGGTCTTGACGGGAATCTTAACTGGGACCTAGGGGACAACGCCTAGGGTCTTGACGGGAATCTTAACGGGGACCTAGGGGACAACGCCTAAGGTCTTGACGGGAATCTTAACGGGGACCTAGGGGACAACGCCTAGGGTCTTGACGGGAATCTTAACGGGGACCTAGGGGACAACGCCTAGGGTCTTGACGGGAATCTTAACGGGGACCTATCCAAAGATTGACGGGGGTTACCTGAGGTCTTGGAGGACAACATGGATCCGCCCAAAGACTTAACGGGATGACGCTTATTAGCGAGAGAATGAAATGTGTCAAAGACAAGAAGCAAAGACGGAGCGAATTCATGCAACGCGCAATTAATTAGCTGTTCAGGTTTACTTAAAACGCATTTTTATTCCTAAATGGTTGGAAAAGATTTCTCTTCTTTTCGCAACTATTCTAAATCCTGGATCAGTGGAGGCCATCACTACGTCTATAGACCCCACGTTTTTCACCTATACTGCACACTCCCAAGGACGGACTATCCCGGGAGAGGGTCCTATAGGGCAAGCGGCTTCCACCGACCGAAAGAAATGATCCTAAGGTCTAGTGCGTCGCAAGGTTCCCGATGTGCGGGTCATCCTAATCATGATTAAGCCCCAGTCGGGATCGAGACTGTTCCGAAGGCTGCACCGATATTCTGACATGACCCTATGAGGTGTCTCAATCCTCGACCATGATCTTAAGGATGATTAACATGACCCGTTCATTAGGGCTTAACGATACGGTGTTACCCTATCTTTAGCACATGACCTTTGTTAATTGTGGTCGTCATTAACACACGAGTTAGAGGCGGGTTAGGCCACGCTTGCATTACATCAAGGAGTCGTAACCCGGGCATTAACTTGGCCACAATTGACTTTGGACACTTTCTTAAAGACAATGGCAACGTGAAGTAGACCAAAAACCAACCAAAGTCACGGTATTTGTGTGTCACGGACATGTGTGGTTGACTTGGCTCGGAAGGGGAGGTGGAATGGACCCGTGCGCGCTCGAAGGGAACAAGAGCGCCAATCGAGCTGCATCTGGTATCCATCCTGGGTTTAAAGGGTATTTGAAACGTGTAAGGTCAAGTGCGCGTTGTGTGAAGTCAATTCTATATTCCCTTTTTTGAGTCAAAATATAGATTTTTATTTTGTTTTTTCAACATGATGAGCATGGCATAAGCAAGATATGAACAAGTATGAACAAGCATGGAGTAAGCAATTTATACACAATAAGTCAAAGAATACAAACAAAGACCAAAACTTGTATATGTACCAAGTCGTGCACAACCTAGGATTTTTGAAAAACCAAACATTTTTACAAGAAGAGCAATTCATTTGAAAGCCATTTGTACAAATCAAGTTGTGCACAACAAAAAGAGGGTTTTGAAAAGAAATTTTTCAAGAAGGGTTATGCACAAAGAGGCTTTGAAAACCTATTTTATTTTCCCAAAAGATTGTGCATAACCAAGCTTTAAGAACCAAGTTTTGGCCAAACAAAAGGAGGTAATGTGCACAAATAAGACTGTAAATTTGGAACCTGGACAAGCAGAAGCAAAGGGGTGTTCAGAGTGTTGCTTCCTGCACAAAATGGTTAAATTGCAACATTCTGACCCCCTACCCAAAGTAGCCGTACGGCTAAGACAAGAGGGTTGAGATTTTTTCCAGTTTTTCCAACTTCTGATCACCAAGCCCCAGTTTATTGCATTTCCAGAACAGATCCACCCAAAAAAGTTCAAACAGAAACATGAAACACACAAAAGCATGCACAAGGTCAACTAACGGGGGCGGGAGTTTGACCCACGCAAGAATGCCCCCGTATCTTCTAGAAAGAAGTCTGGAAACAAACTTATCCCCAGCGGAGTCGCCACTGTAAGGATCCCCACCCGGCGACAAGGTCAACACGTGTCCAAATCCGGGATGGTTCCAAACACAATGGCACAATTTAACGGAGTCGCCACACTTTGTTAATTTTAAACCCAACAAAATGAAAAAGGTTAGAGACAAAAGGTTCGGAGGTCAGGTTACGGCTTGGGAAGAGTTTTACGTCACCCAAGCCGCCTCGGTCAAAACCGAGTCTCCCTTGTTAATTAACAAAAGTGCATGCGTGTGTATGTGTTTTAACGGAAAATCTTTGTTTTTGACTGTTTATCAATTTTAACTGAAAAGGAAGGTTTTATTTGCACAAGAAACAATAGAACAAGGGGCAAAAAGGTCATTTTCCCTCTGACCCAAACCATCCGTACGGATGGGATGATCTTCCTTGGGATTTTTACAGTTTGTTCAGAAACAGTCTAGTTCCAGGCAGAAACAGAGCATTCTGCTGAAACTGGACTTAAACAGAATGAAACTTGACTTAAACAATTCTGATTCCAGTTTTATTTCAACACAACAAACTTAAACAAAATCATTCCTATGCCTAATGATAATCAATTGAACCCCAAAACGAGTATTTAAGTGTGATCAAAGCAATCATTGGAAAAAATCACACAAAGGTGATGAACATGGCCAAATGAGACAAAATGACCATTTGATGATTAAAGATGGAAACTTTATCATCAAGATGACATTTTTATACATTATTAACCTCTTAGGGACCAAATTATTGCATAAAGATTCAATCTTTATGACCTAAAATGGGATTTCAAAGCTAAATCAAAAGGTAAGATGATAAACACTAAGGTTTTATCATCCCACATGATTATCATTGCCAAACCAAAACAAAATCAACATAAATATTTGGACTTTTACCACAAGAGTGGATCCTTAAGCCAAATACAACCTTGGGACAACATTATTTGACATAAAGATTTGATCTTTATGACCCCAAAGGGGATTTTGAAGCTAGATCAATGTTTGGATGATAAAGATTGAAACTTTATCATCCAAATGACCATTCTTGCTACCACTTAACAACATAATCAACCAAAACATGTGCCTTTTTTTTCATTAAAATAGATCATTAATTTGTTATAAGTAAGAAATTCAACAAACCATGATCATCCTTAAGTTAGAACCACTTTCACACAAAGTGTGAAGGGCACATTGAATCATCCATGGTTTGGACCATAATGCATAACAATATATATATATATATATATATATATATAGTGCTTGAAGGACAAGACTTGCAATAAGATTAAGATTAAGTTGCTTGAATGGACAAGACTTGCAATGAAATTAAGTTGCTTGAATGGACAAGACTTGCAAGAATTAAGAGATGAACAACAATAATATGAACAAAGAAAAGAGATAGGATAAGAGAAGGATGGGGGAGAAGGTGGCTTCACCTATGTTTAGTTAGACCAATCTTCCTTTCTCTTTCACTCTCAAAACACTCTCTGGAGCAATTTTAGCAGAGTAATACTAACAATAATCGTTTCTCCCCCCTGGAATGATCAATAAGGGGTTCAATTTATAGGGGCTGATAGTGCCCAAAGTAGCCGTACGGCTCATGTTAGCGACCTTCTGGATTTTTCAATCTTTTAATTCCAGAACAGTCCCTGTGTCCATATTTTGTCTTAGTGAGGTCTTGGCCTATCAGTTTATCCCTGAATGGTGCCTAGAATTCCTCTAAGTTGGTCAAATTCAGATTGGAGTACTTACACTACTGCTTCCTGTCGGACTAGTCATTCTGAGAAGTCTGAGTGAAGCTGCTGACGAACTATCTGACTCGGCACTGATCAAACGGTGACCCGGAGCACTTATTATTTTTTTGCATTGTTCTCGTTTACTTAAAAGACATTTTATTCCTAGATGGTTGGAAAAGATTTCTCTTCTTTTTCGCAACTATTCTAAATCCTGGATCAGTGGAGGCCATCACTACGCCTATAGACCCCTCGTTTTTCACTTGTACTGCACATTCTCAAGGACGGTTTATCCCGGGCGAGGGTCCTATAGGGCACGCGGCTTCCACCGACCAAAAGAAGCAAACCTAAGGTCTAGTGTATCACAAAATTTCAATGCGCGGGCCATTTGTATCATAGTTAAGCCCCGGTTGAGGTCAAGATTGACTTAACGCTTCAACGAAATTCCGGCATGACTTAATTTTAATGAGGGATCTCGGACCTTAACCTTAGGCTTAAGGATGATTAGAACGGGCCAAAAAATAGAACTTAATGACACGGTGTCGCCCCATCGCTAATACATGACTTTGGTTAATTATGGTTGGAATAAACGCATAGGTCAAGGACCGGGTCAAAATGACCTTGGTCACACTTGCTTTTGCAAGGAGTCATGAGCTTGGGCGTTAACTTGGCCATAATTAACGTTTGGACACGTAGTAGGGACGTAATGATAACATTTGGACACGTAGTAGGGACGTGATGACGTGAGCTAGACCAAAAACCAACCATAGTCACGGTATTTATGTGTCACGGACAATGTGTGGTTGACTCAGCTCGGAAAGGGAGGTGGAATAGACCCGTGCGCGCGAGAAGGGCACAAGAGCGTCAATCAAGCTGCATCGTGGCATCCATCCCGGGTTTTGAGGGTTTTTGAGACGTGCACAAGGTCGAGTGCGCGTTGTGTGAAGTCTTCTATGTTCCCTTTTTAGTTAAAATAGGAATTTTGCAATGTATTTTAATATCATGAACAAGAATATATACAAGATATGGACAAGCAATTTGAACAAGTAATTTGCACAAGTAATCAAACAAGAATATGAACAAGTAAGAATCTTGGAAAAACAAATTTTGTACATGGAAAAGGTTGTGCACAATCGAAGGTTTGAAAACCGATTTTTTTTGCAAGAGGAGCAAGGCCCTTTAAAAATCAATTTGTACAAGAAGATTGTACACAACAATAAAAGCATTTGAAAAACAAAACTTTCATAAAAGGGATTATGCACAATGAGGCCTTGAAAAACTCAAAATTTTATGTCCAAAATTTGTGCATAACCAAGGTTTAAAAAAAAAACAAGTTTCGGTTAAGAAATCAAAGGTATATGTGCACAAATAAAGGTTGTAAATTGGAACCTGGACAAGCAGAAGCAAGGGGACCATCAGAATGTTTCTGCCCTGCAAGAAATTATTAATTTGAAACATTTTGTGGGCCCGGGAAAACCAGCCGTACGGCTAGTGGAGGTGTCCCATTATTTTTTGCAATTTTACAGTTTCTGATCCTTCAAGCCCCAGTTTATTGTATTCCCAGAGCAGTTTCATTCTCAAAAATCAAAAAAGAAACATAAAATACACACAAAATATGCACAAAGTCAACAAACGGGGAAGGGAGTTTGACCCACACAAAGGTGTCCCCAAAGTTTTTAAAAAGAAGCTTGGAAACAACTTATTCTCCAGCGGAGTCGCCACTTTGAGATACCCGCGGGAGGAAATGACGGGATACCAAACACGACACTTTATGTTCAAGAAAACGGAAATCGCCACTTAATTTAATTTTAAGCCCAAATTTAACGGAAAAGGTTAGAGAAGATGAGTTCGGAGGTCACGTTACGTTTTGGGAAGAACTTTTCATTGTTCACCCAATCCGCCTCGAAAAACTAAGTCTCCCTAGTTTGTTGACCAAAAGATGTGCAAGTGTGTGTGTGTACTTTAAAAATGGGAGAAACTGACTTAACAGAAAACAGTTTAAGATTTAACGAAAAGGGGTTTATTTGCAAAGATTTTTAATAGAATGGGGAAAAACTGGAAAAAACCATTCCCTGGACAAACCATCCATACAGATGAGGATGGCTGTCCTCGGAATTTTACAAGATTTATCAGAAAGCAGTCCAGTTCAGGGAGAAACAGAGCATCCTGCTGAAACTGGACTGAATGTGAGCTTTTCAGTTTATTTTGTTGTACCAAAACATGGATAACAACATCCCTATGCCTTTGACCATTAATTAGACACCAAAACACAAGTTTTGGGCATGATCAGGCAATAATTGGGGAAATAACCACAAGGTTGATGAACATGGGCTTTGAGCCAAAATAACCATTTGGATGGTTAAAGATTGAGACTTTAACCTCCCAACTGGTTGATTCATCCAATAAAAGGCCATGAGGCATCAAAAATCAACCTTTGGATGGATAAATATTGAGTCTTTATCATCCAAAGGGACATTATTAGACCATAATCAAATTTTGATGGTAAGATTGGAACTTTACCACCCAAACTTGATCATGTCCAAAAAGTGAAGACAAGAATTTAAATGATATAAACATAGATTGACATGAAAGTAAATGACATGAATATAAATTGACATGAAAGTAAACGACATAAAGTGAATTGCATTTATCATAACAAGCCTTGATCATCTTTGGTTTTAACCCTTAATCATGCACAAGGCATGAGGGCACCATGAATCATTTCAAGACTTAGTTCCATTTAATAATAATAGCTCAAGAAATGTAAATACATGGCATAGATAAGAGTATAAGCAAGTAAATAAAGAAGTGAAGAGGAGATGGGGGATAAGGAGGCCTCACCAATGTTTGATTCTAGCCTATCTTCCTCCCTTTCACTCAATTCTCACAAAGATGGTGTTTCTGCTTGTATTTCAGCAGAGTTTATGCTCTCAAACTAATATTTCTCCCCCCCTGAAATGATCAGCAAGGCTCATTTATAGGGACCGAAGGCACCCAAACTAGCCGTACAGCTGGGCCCTTCTAGTACCCAAACCATCCGTATGGCTCAGCCTGGCGAGCTTCTGATTTTTCTAAGTTTAATTCCAGAATAGTCCTAAGGTTCTTGGTTTATCTTAGTGAGGTCCTAGCCTATCAGTTTATCCCTGAATGGTTCTAATAATTCCTCTAAGTTGGTTTTAAGTTCAGATTGGGGTACTTACACACATGCGTAAGTAGATTCAGACGATTCAGATTGTAGGAATCTATGGTAAGGAGGTTGCAGAAA
>JAOWBW010000578.1:59891-102483 GCA_026119855.1 Campanula takesimana
CTTTATCATCCAGGAAAAGCAAATGTGTGTGGCAGATGCACTGAGCCGAAAGACTTATATTTTCTGCTTGATGATTCGTGAATGGAAGATGTTTGAAGATTTGTGTGATTGGAATCCTTGTGAATCAAATCATGGAATTATCATTGCTAATATAAAAGCTACTTCAGATTTACTCCAACAGATCAAAGAAGCTCAGGTAGTTGATTCTGAATTGCAGAAAATCATTAGTGGAATGAATGAAGGAAAGCAACCGGATTTTTCTTTTAATAGTGATGGATTCTTACCTTCCGAGGTCGAGTTTGTATTCCAGTTGATCCTGAAATAAAGAAGAAAGTTCTTGAAGAGGCTCACAAAGCCAAGTATATTATTCATCCTGGAAGTACTAAAATGTATCAAGACTTGAAGAAACATTTCTGGTGGAACAATATGAAAAGAGAAATTGCTGAGTAGTATCCAATGTTTGACTTGTCAACAAGTAAAAGTGGAACATCAACGTCCAGCAGGTTTGTTACAACCATTGGAAATTCCAGAGTGGAAATGGGAGCATATTACTATGGATTTTTGTGACTGGTTTGCCACGTACCAGACGAGGCCATGATGCTGTTTGGGTTATTGTGGACAGGTTGACTAAATCAGCTCATTTCTTGTCTGTTTCCATGGGATATTCATTGTCTCAGTTGGCATCTTTATATGTTCAGGAGACTGTCCGACTGCATGGAGTTCCTGTGAGTATTGTATCTGACAGAGATCCTCGTTTTACTTCTCGATTCTGGCAGGCTCTTCAGGGTGCCATGGGTACTAAATTGAATTTCAGTACTGCTTTTCATCCTCAATCTGATGGGCAATCTGAGAGACTTATACAGATTCTCGAGGATATGTTACGTGCTTGTGTTATTGATTTCAAATGCAGTTGGGATACTCATCTTCCTTTGGCTGAGTTTGCTTATAATAACAGTTTTCAGTCTAGCATTGAAATGGCTCCTTATGAGGCTCTTTATGGCAAGAAAGTGTCGATCTTCCTATATGCTGGATGAAGTGGGAGAAGCTAGACTCTTGGGTCCTGAAATGGTTCAACAATCAGTTGAGAGTGTGAAACTCATTCGAGATAGATTGCGCACAGCTCAGAGTAGACAAAAGAGTTATGCAGATCATCGTAGAAGGGATCTTGAATTCCAGGTAGGTGACTTTGTATTCTGAAGGTCTCTCCTCGTAGAGGTATAAAGAGATTTGGGAAGAAAGGAAAATATCTCCTCGTTATATCGGTCCATTTGAGATTCTTGAAAGAGTTGGTAAGTTGGCTTATAGAGTGCTTTACCTCCTTCTTTATCGGGTATTCATGATGTGTTCCATCTATCTATGCTTCGCAAGTATATGGCAGATGAATCACATGTTCTTGAGTATGAGGCTATTCCATTTCAGCTGATTTATCTTATGAGGAACAGCC
The DNA here is from genome assembly GCA_026119855.1 of Campanula takesimana. Lineage (NCBI taxonomy): Eukaryota > Viridiplantae > Streptophyta > Magnoliopsida > Asterales > Campanulaceae > Campanula > Campanula takesimana. The sequence continues at coordinate 61,336 of JAOWBW010000578.1, forward strand.
TGTTGAAATTCTTGACTGGAAAGAGCAAGTATTGCGTACAAAAAGGATTCCTATTGTGAAGGTCCTTTGGAGAAATCATGAAATTGAAGAGGCTACTTGGGAAACCGAGAAAGAGATGCAAGATAAATACCCGAGCCTATTTGAAAACTTTGGTAAGTAAAATTCGTGGGCGAATTTTCTTTAAGGTGGGGAGGATGTAACGCCCATCGAATTTCCTGTTAAATATTTGACTTACTTGTTAAATACTTGAACTTGCATATTATGTGTTAGTTTTACTTGGGTTAAATTTTTAACTGCTTTAAATAGTTAAGGTGGTTAAATGTCTAGTTTTGACTTTTGGGTCATTTGTGAAAATTTGACTTTAGGGGTCTTTTTGTTGAAAGTGAAACTTGAGGGGCCTACTGGTCATTTCTTGAAACTTCCATGTATATCAACTTCTTTGTTTGCCTGGGGAAGACATTTTTACCCAAATCATTACGTTGCTTCCTCTGTTCTGAAAAGCTAGGGTTAAAGTTTACCCTATTCTCGACTCCTCGAGTTTAATTATCCCTCCGTTCCTGATTCTGATTCCGGATTAATATTCGTAGCGTTGAATAGAGCGTTCCAGGCCGAACAGAAATAAGTTTGGGTCAACTTAAATTTTGACTAGGTAAGTTATTAGCTCCCCCTTGCTTGTAATAAACATGCATAAATGTTATTCTCAATACTTGTGATTGTTAATTTTGTGTTTGGGTGATTTTTTGTGGTACTTGTAAATTTGGGACAAAATGAGTAAATTTCCCCTGTGTAAACTAATGAAAGGAAATGAAAGAATTGGTTTTAAGCTTGGTTATTATTTTGGGGTATGTTGAAATTGTTAGTAAAAGTTACTCCTACGCTTGGGACGGAGAATTGTTAAGTTTGAACTCAGGGAAAAAACTACCAAATTGTACCGAGCACGGTGGTGCGCCTTTATTTGGCACGGTCGTGCCAAATATCACCTTTAGGCAAATTTCCTCGACAGTGTTAGAACGGTCGTGTGCCTTTTATTGGCACGGTCGTGCCGAAAATTAGTTTTGTGTGAGAACTCTCGGCCTTGATGGCACGGTCGTGCCATTTTTGCACGCGCGGTCGTGCCAAGTGGAATTCTGATTTTCCTTCTTGAATTGTTTCCTCCATAACTTTCTATAGGAAAGTCGGAATCAAGATCCGAAAGAAGCTGAATAACCTAGACTTAGAGGGCTATTCAAAGACTAAATTAATGAGGTTTTAAGGTGATTGTCTAGATCACCTAGATAGGTGTTTTAGGACATTGAACATAAGTATAAGAGTAGTATCTCTTCTTTATGTCTTGAAAGTGCTATGAACAAGCACTAATGTGTTATACTTGTTGTGAATCAAATGATTGTGCACCTTAGAGGCATTAGCATAAGGTCTTAGACTTGAACATCCTAAGAATAGGAGTGGGATTTGGTAAGAGTAAATGTATAACTCTTATACTTGTTTGAAGGTCCAAAGATTGGAAATTATAACTTGAAGTATAAGACATTAAAAGCTTGTACATGACTTGAACATCCATAGAAATGGATTAAGACTTGAATATAAGATAATAAAATCTTGTACTTGGCTTGACACCAATACATATGTATGGTAGTGAACTTGGAAGTGCTATGAACAAGCACTAACGTGTATGAGACATGTTCTTGTTGTGTATGTGCAAACATTGCATACATTTGCTTGATGCAAGGTGACTTCTTGATTACTTGAAGCATGTTCCTTGTTGAGCTAGTCCACTACATTTGGATTAGTTCTTCTCTCGTTGTTCAAGTAAATATCTACTTGTACTTTCTTGTGTGAGTCCAGCTGGTTCTCCTTGCTTGTTCGAAAATGTATAGGTTCACGCTTGTCGCGAGAGCTGGGTGTTTAAGTGACAATCGGGTCCCTATGTATTTCCGCCCGACCCCTTACTACCGGCCATAGTAAGGGCATAGCTTCTTTAGTTGGAGCAATAAGCCTGACTTAAGTGAATGCTAAACTCCCGTCCCGAACACCTCGTGAATAATCATGAGTACTGATATTGAGAATGACACTGGTTACCGGGTCTTCTGATATATACTGAATAATCAGTTCCTGTTATTGATCGTGATGTCAAAGTAATACAAGCTTCGACAACAATGGTATTCTTGGGAGGAATAAGGAAGGAAGCAATATCCTTATAACTTGCTTGTTTAGCCTTATGTGCTATTTGATGAGTGGATTATCCTCTCATATACTTGTTACTTGATGATTACTTGAGCATCTACTTGAATTGCATGATAACATGTCATGTAGTTGCATCTAATAGCTTACTGAGATTTATCTCACCCTTTATTTGTTTCCCCCCCCCCAGGAAAGGAAGGAAAGTGCGCAGTGAGGCTCGACATAGTTGGGAGCTTGCTTCGCAGGTCGTGATTATTTTGGGGCTTGTGTCCTTTTCACTTGGTGAGGTCGATGTATTGGGTTGTATAACTCTTTATTTTGGGGTAGACAGTCTTGTTCAGTTCTTGTTGTCACTAGACATCTTGTATAGTACTCTTAATGCCAGCTTATGTGCTAGGCATGTTTCCGCTGTGTATGTATTAAGTTTGGTTTTAAATTTTCTTGTCTAGAACTCGTGTTGTGAGCTAGTATAGCTCCTTACTCTAGAGTATATATATCATGTCAGTTTGTTAAACAAATGTCATTAAGTTTCTTGTTTCTCGTTAGGCACTCCCATCCAGGTTCGAGGTTCTATTAGGGGATCCCGGTACCTGGGGGCGTGTCAAACCCATTAAATAATTCTAACAATAAAATACCCACAAAATAGCCAAAATAACAAATAGCCCAAATACTTTCCCAAAAACAACAATTATCCAAAGATCCATCACATATAATATGCATGAGCAATATTATAAATTAAAAGGGGAATAGTAACTTGCTTCAAAATTAATACCGATGGAAAATTATTCTAATTAGCTAGAAACGATCTACTCAACACCCTGAACATTTTGGTGTAATTAGATTTTAAAACAGAGGAGTAATTAAAATTAGAAAAATCAAAATGTGAAGGAACTTACCTCCGTTGATGAACACAGAGAGAGAAATGAAATGGGAAATTTTGGTCTGGGTGTCGGCAGAGAGAGGAAGAAAAGGTGAGTTATATAATTGCCAAGTTATACTTAGGCCCCTCCAAGATTAATCAATTACATTTAAACCCCAAGTTTTCAACTTTAACACTTAAACCCCTTATCATTATTTACAAATACTAACTCAAACTATTTCAACTTATGACCGAAAAATAGTGCCGGGGTTTGGGGTGGGTCGTTACACTTGTGCTATCTTTGAACCGCCAGCATGGAGTCACTTAATTTTCATCAAACCGCATTCTGTGGCTTTGATGAAACCGTTCTTCAAGTCTCTTTTGGAACCGCTGATGACAACTTGATGGAACCGCTATCATGAAACCGCTCATCAAGTTCATCCTTGGAACCGCCCTTATGACTGGTGGAACCGCAAAGCAGTTAATGAAGAATTCGCTAAGTCATTTATTCCTTAGAAAAATATTATCTTTTCAACTGTAAAGGAATATTTTATGTCTTGTCAAAATAACTTCGAGTTTACTTGAAGTTTCTGCAAGGAATGTCGGTTCGTCTATCAGTTCAAATTGTTTACCGTTAGTCATTTCTCTGCAACAAAGGACAGTTGTCAGGTAGTGGTGCTACAACTACTTAGGACTACAAGACAAAATCAAGGACGGAAATGACAGCTCAACCAATGAGATTTTGACAGCAATTGTACCCTCTGATTTAATTCAAATCTTTACCCAATGGTCACAAGGGTGCATTGCTTATAAATAGCCTTCATTCATCAACAATGAAGGTTGCTGAGCTTCAAGAAAAATATCCCCAAGTGTTCAAGTTTGCTTTGAAGATTGAAACCCAGAAATTCAAACCTTCAAACATCTCCTTAGCAAACCCAAATTTCTTCATCAAGATCCAAGCCTACAAACCTTCCATACTCAGTCTTTACACAGAAAGTTCTTCATTTGCTCAACCATCATTTAGATACTTAGAGAATTTGATTTCTTTCCACACACACACCCGATTTATATAATCACATAGATTATATACTTTGAATACACGGTTGTTATAATAGAAGAGGTTAGATTTATTATTTAGAGTTTAGATTCATCTTGTAAAACCTCCTCTAATTAATACAAGTCTAGTAGCTATTAAAAAATCCTAGACTAACCTGGGTAGAGGACGTAGTTCATTCAAGAACGAACCTCTTCAAAATGTGTGTTTGATCTTTACTTTCTGTCTTGTTATTTATATTTCTTGTTGTGGTCTATACCTTAATCCATTTACGAAATGACTTGAAATATGAATTGTGTTTTTCTTTGATCTTCAAGTTGAGATTATCGGTTGCATCATAGTGTTTTCAACCCGAGTCAAACCGCCAAACTCTTTAACTATCCTTTTGGACCAAACCGCAAAACTCCGCTGTGAATTTTATCAGTTCAGTTTAAGTGCCTTGAACCGCAGTTGACCAAACTGATAAGTACTCGGTTGATTTTCAAGGGTATTTTCGAAAAAGTTTGGACCGCTATTCACCCCACCTCTAGCGGTTCTATACCCTTGTTGCCCTCTGGGACCAACAGCTACGATTGGCATAATCGGATTTTTGTAGGGAAGAATGATAAGTCAAGATGAGATTTGTCCCTCTCTCAAGAGAGATATCTGCTTGGCCACTCGATGAGTGCGATTGATGATAGCGCATGGCCATGCCCAAATGAATTGATGTGTTCAATGTCATTTGCTCATATCAATCTACTCAAGATCGAGAAAGCATTTGCCAACATAATTTGACGTGGACCATGACTTATGTCTAATATGATATCGCGTGACAAAGGGATTGTGATATGTTCTATTAATAAACTTTGGATCTTCAAAGTTATACTAATTGAGTAATCATAATGGCCTGCTAGAGCCCGCTTATGATTTACGAGCTCTGAACGATTTGGGCTCGTTGCCAACTTAGTATAATCCTATTGGGTCATACACACAAAACGGATCGAATAAGGCACGAAAAACGAGAAAAAACTGGATCCTACTGGAGGATCCGTATAGATGGTTTGGGAGCCACCAAACTAATCCGTACGGATGGTTTGTCCGGTAGGAACAATTTTAGGTAACTTCTTGGTGATCAACAAAACCTATTTCCTAATGAGATTAGGTTTCTTCCTTGGTATAATAGACGATTTTCAGCAGCCGAAAACATATGCTTCTACATTGATTTGTGAAATCAAAAAGAGGTTTTAGGTGAGAGAAAAATACACATTATTCAAGGGTTATTAGGGTTTGATTATTCTCAATTATCAAACCATAATATTCATTCAAAGGATATTGAAGAAGGGTTCTTCAAAGCTAAAGTTTTTAAGCCTAAAGGACCTAGCAGTCAAGTTCAAGAATCTGTTCGAAGTATAGATCACCGGTAGAGGGTGTTTTTCTTAGCATCTAAATACAAGGCTTCATATTTCGATCTACAATGGTTAGTTTCTTTCATCTTCATATTATGAGTTATTGAACATAACGGATCTAGGATTTTGGGTTTTTCATGTGATGTCTTCCGCTGCGCATGATTGCACGAAACCCAATAGTGGGATCAGAGCCCCGTTAATTATCAATAATTCTAATATTATCATGATATAATTATTTAATTGGTATGATCATGATAAGATGAGTTTATGTGATGGGATTTTACATGAGATATAAAATATGCATGCTAGTTTATGGTGGGATGATGTGATTGTAATATTAATTGGATTTATATGTATGATCGCATGCTAAGATTATCATGTTATAATTGGATTATATTTATTGATGATCTAGATCTAATTTATATGTGGAATAAATTGGTTATTGATTATATGAATTAGATGGATTAAAATTCGTAATCTGAAATTCATGTCTTTTAATACTGATTATACTTGAACATGAATATGGGATCAGTCGAATTTAATGTTTTCTGAAAACTCTAGAAATTTGGGATCCTACTGAAGGATCCGTACGGATGGTTTGGAAGCTACCAAACTGATCCGTACGGATGGTTTGGTAAGTCCCAGGTTTGACTCTGTTTTCTGGTAAATCAGATTGTTCTGTAAACTGGTTGCAGAATTTGAATATGAAGATTGAGTCTGTTTCAGACGGCTGGTTTCTGAAACCGTGTTTCCTGAAAAGTTCTCAATCTTGAAATCCAGAAATATACAGTTCCAGAATTCTGAAGAGTTCAGAGTTTCTGTGACCTACTTGACATAGCCGTACGGATGAATCTGGAAGCTGCCAGAAACATCGTACGGATTTAATTAAATCCTAAAAGATTTAATTACTTTCATTTTTCTTCTCAAATTTGACTTATTCAAAGTCACTTTTCTCTAACAACTCTTTGTATATTGGTTTTTTAAGTGCTTGAATGGGTTGACTAGAGAATATGGCGATCGCTTTGAAATGGTCCAATGGGCTATATGGCACGAGCGAAATAATAGGGTGTGGAAGTCTCAGTCTTCTTCGGCTTCTCATGTTACACAAATGGCGATGCATGTATGGGAAGAATGGAAGAGTAGCCAGCAAACTCAAGTGTTCATGTAGCCTAAGGGTATTCGAAACCAAAGTAACTGGTGTGTGTCTTGGCATCCTCCCTCAAACAACTGGGTAAACATAAACACTGATATGTCGCTAGATACACTAAATCAAGTGACTGGTCTGGGCTTGGTAATGCGAGACGAGTTTGAGTTTGGGAGATTTTTAGGAGGTCGTTTGAAGGGCATTGCTGGGAATTATCTGGTTCCCGAAGGCGAAGCTATGGGTGTTTTAGAGGCTCTCTCTTGGGTCAAAAGTTCGAGGATGTCGAATGTGGTCATAGAGACGGACAGCTCGGTGGTCTACAATGCAATTTCTATGGTAGCAGAGGATTTGACAGAGTTTGGAGGATTGATTCATGAGTGTCGTAGTTTATTGTCTGATATGTCCAATGTTACTATATCTCTTACCAAGCGTAATGCTAATGTGTTAGCAGACTATATGTCTAGGCGTGCTTTTCAGTTGACGAGCCTTGTTATTTGGGATGAGCTGTCCATCTTATGTGGATAGCCATCTCTTATGCTATTGTCTTTGCAAGTAATAAATCTTTTGCTTTTTGCTTTCAAAAAAAAAAAAAAAAAAAAAAAAAGCAATCCATAACATATCCCCAGTTAAAACCCTTCTTCAAGCCCATTAAGATCGAATCAGCCCAAACGATTAAAAGGCCCAAAATATATATTCCCAAACAAACAAACAAACCCCTAACCTAACCCTTCAATCGTACGAAGCCAATCAAGAGCAGTCGCCGGCCGGAGCTCTCAAACACCTGAAGATCAAACATGGGTGAGCCAAAACAACAATTTTCTTCTTTAAATCGAAACCAACTCAATTATTTCAAGTTCATTCTTTGATTGCTAATGGAGAATCTGTTCATTAATGGCGTTTGTGATTTAATTTAACAGGTAAGGTTCACGGATCTTTGGCTCGTGCCGGTAAGGTGAGAGGGCAAACCCCAAAGGTGGCTAAGCAGGACAAGAAGAAGCAGCCCCGCGGCCGTGCTCACAAGAGGATCCAATACAATCGCCGCTTCGTCACCGCCGGTAATTTCATACTCCTTATCGAAGAATTGACTTGTTAGGCTTGATTTGACCAGTTTCCAAATTCCGAGTTTACCTTGTGTTAGAGAATGATACTCCCTCCGTCCCAAAATGATCTTCTCATTTTGCATTTCTCATTGTCCCAAAAGTTCTTCCCATTTCTAAAACTTGGGCTTAAAATTGCAAAAGTAAAACATGGCTAGTGAAACAAGCCTTCATGTCCTTAAAAAAAAGTTTGACAAGTTTGAATAGTGGGACGAAGATCATTACGGGGGAGTATATATTTGGCATATGGAACCCATGACTTGGCAAAATTATTTTTATCGGTTAAAAAATAAAATATATAATGAAAGGGGGCAAAAGTTAATTTATTGCACTAAAATTTAAAATTATTCACTTCCACCCCCTTAAGGGAAAGGGTAGGTGCGCCAGTGATTCGAAGTGGGTTTAATTTGATTTGGTCTATTTGATGTCTATAAGGTAGTGTATGGTTGGGATGGGTTGTATTTTTTTTGCCGGTCAACAATCTTGGTGTTCTTGTGATAAGTATGCAGAAAAAGAAATGCATGCCATCTCTAGACAATTTGTAAGAAAGAGAAATGTTAATAACAATCATGTTAAACCATAATCTTAATTGCATTTTATTATTTGCGAATTCTTTTCGCAGTTGTTTCAGTAAATCCCTAGGTGCTAAGAATGTTATAGATGTACTCTTTTGGCTTACGATTAAAACTAGGTTATTGAGGCAGCGGGTAGAAAGAATGAGAAGTCTAACAGAGTAAGCAGATGTGGCTTGCGATTAAGAACAAGAAAGGAAGCATTGAGAATGCAGTATAGAAAAATCAACCCTTAGCATGACAAAGGCATTTACCCTGTTGTAGAGGGACTAAAACGCTCAAGCACCTACTCCCTCTGTCCCAATATGAATGTCAAAAAAAAAAAATTCCCTTGATTAGGAGCAAATTTGAAAAAGAAATTGGTCACATTTTGGGACGGAGTACCTTTTAGTGTGTATCCATGCACAGGGGAGCTACATGGGCAAATCCCCCCCCCCCCCCAACCCGACACACACACGCACAAGTTTGATTGAAGATTTTTTTTCAACTTGTGCAGTTTTTTAGGGGCATTTGTGCAATTTATTGAAACTTGCCCCCCATTTGTGTAAAGAAAAATATAAACTAAATTTATTTTGCCCCCTTTTAATTAGTGAATATTAGTTTACCCCTTTTACAGAATTTCCACCTCCGCCACTGTATCCACGCATTGGTATGCTTATTTATCGGACGAGTCTACATTGGTACTACTATTAGGTTGATTGGAAATGAAATTAAGCTTGGAATTTAGATTTGTAATTTTTCAATGCTGTTAAAATATATGCTTGCCTTAGACTTTTAACATATTATGTCTATTCCTGAATACGTGCATTGTTCCTTATTCTTAGTTTTGTTTCATGACCTTACTTTGTGCTAGTTAAGCTAATTACCGAGTTTGCGTTGATTACCGCAGTTGTCGGCTTTGGAAAGAAGAGGGGACCCAACTCGTCAGAGAAGTAAGTAAAAGGAATGCGTAGTTTTGTAGGTTAAGATTTGTTAGTTAATTTGATGAATTGTGTTTAGGCACTGTTGAATGATTTTTGTTTGTCAGATTTATTTCCTTCGATAGGAAACAATGTTGAAACTTTGTTCTCACTTATAATCCTTCCGTCCCAGAAACAGTTTATTTTGACTTTGAACGGTTAACAAAAGTGAAATTTGACCAAACACTAATAATTTTTTGTTGGATGATTTGATTGCCATTAACATTTTGTTAAAGTTCAAGTGTTGACCATCAAAAGTCAAATTAGATCAATATTTTCGGGATAGAGGGAGTATAACTTACAATTTTCTACCGTTATATATATGGTTGTGCCTTGTGCATTTGAGAGAAATGTTAGGGGCACAAAACAAAGTTGCAAAATCTTGCACACACGATGAGTTGGCGGTATTTTATTGGTTGCATTGATAGTGGACCCGTCACACTCTAATTAAAAGCACCAATAAAATCTTTACATTTAGGATTTTGTGTCTTTTTTTTTTGCTGCAAATTATTCTTTGCGAGCAATGCTAGGGGAGCACAAAACAAAGTCACAAAATCTTGCACACACAATGAGTTGACTTTCAATAAGTACCGTGAGATTTTTAAAACTTCAATTGTTTTGTGCCCCAAGTATTACTCTTTACTAGCAATGCACAAAACAGTCACAAAATCTTGCCCCAAGTATTATTCTTTGCATTTTGCTTTCTTTTAATGAAAATATAGAAAGTCACGAATTCACGATTGAAGGTTTAAAAATCTCACGGTACATATTGACTTTTCAACTGTCCGAAAAACTTTCAAATTAGCTCTTAGTCAAGAGTAAATTTGAAAAAAAAAATAATCAGACATTCATTTATAGTGATATACTAGTACTGACCCGTGCCATGGGCCATTGCATGGGCCATTGTTACTTCCCAACTGTTGTCCATTCGGTTCGTTTTTAAAGTTTACCAATTTGAGAAAAGGGAAAATCAGGGGCTAAAGTGAAACGCCTAAAATTTCAGGGACTGATTTGAAAGTAAGAAAAGTTGAAGGAGGTAAAGTGAAACTTTTGAAAGAATCGTGTCGTGCGATACTTTTTTAGATTTTTTTAGATTAATCTGGACCACTTTGTTGTTTTTTTTCAGACATTCATTTATAGTGATATACTCCCTCCGTCCCACCTCACTTGACACCCAAGATGTGGGCACAATTAAAAAATTAAGGAATTGTTAGAAATAGTGAGTGGGATAGTAATTGAATAAAGATGTGGGGAAGATGTAGGTGTAGAGTAAAAAAAAAAAAAAAAGAAAAAGCTAAAATGGTAAGTGTCAAGTGAGCTTGAGAGAGAGGTGAGGGCTTAAAATTATTTGCCTGTCATTTCACGTCGATAAGATGTGGACTTTGATCGTTATGTTATAGAACATCTAAGCTCTGTCTAAATGAGTCCTCTAAACATTGATCTCAATATGTACAATTTGGTCAAAGATTCTATAATCTTGGAATCTCCTTTAATCAAGATGCACGTAAAAGAAAGTGAAAGCACTCATTTTGCTACATTTGAAAAAAAAAAAAAAAAAAAAAAAAAAAAAAGGCTAATACTAAATAGCATTGTGTCAAGAAATGTATGTTAGAAATATGATTGCTGAGAAAGGATGACATTATACAAACCCCCAATAACTTTGTACACTCTGTTTTGAGAAAGTCAACGGCTTCAAATTGGTTTGACCCATTCCAACCCTTCACAATTCATCATGCAAACTTCCCTTTGCTGAAGTATCTCCGTCAGAATGTTCTAGAAGATACCTCATCACCAATGAAGCATGTAAAGCCGCACCATACGAAAGTACGTCTTCATTGACCGTGAAATAAGGAGAGTGTAGCGGTTCCAGTTTTCCTCTAGTCTCGTTCTTCATCCCAATGAAGTAGAAAAACCCAGGGATCGCTTCTGCAAAAAAGGCGAAATCTTCCGCTCCCATCATTGGCTGCATTTCTAGAACATTCTTGGGATCGAGCATGTCACCAGCAACATTTTGGAAGAAGTTGTACAAAGGTTTGTCATTTACGACGACTGGGTAAAATGGTTTCGCATCTGAATCAAAGGTAACACTTGCAGTGCATCTCTGAACAGCAGATTGTGCTTTAATAACCTGACATATTTTGCATTAGAGTATCAACTCAGTCATATGTGCTGTAAAAAGGATAACCAAATGATAAATAATTAAATATAATGCTCTCTCTGTCACCAAATAAATGAATGTCTATTTTCAAGAAATTGTGTTCCAAAATGAATGTCTTTTTTGGAAAGAGCTTTCTCCCTAGACGTTTTTTTAACAAAAATTTTCACTAGTCCCTTTATACTAGCAAAACTAAATGTTTGGAAAGAGGATTACATGATTGTATACGAATCTTTGCCACTAAATTGTATGAAACGTAGAGATTTTCAGATGTCCATTAAAATGAAATTTGGATATTCGTTTAGGGGCAGAGGGAGTAGAAATTAAAGGTGGCTTTCATGGTAAATTTCACTGTATCCCCATTCATTGGCGGATAGAGAAAATATTTAAAGTAGGTGCACAAATTACATTACAAAAAAATTAATTTCAACAGTGGGACTCGAAAAAAATCCCACAAGATTGTAAACATTTTAAAATTGAAATTTTTTTAGACATTCATTTTGAGACAGAGGACATACAATTTACCCACTGAGTTTGACAAATTACTTAATTATAGGGAGCGGGCATTGCTGACCAGAAAGAGGGATCGTCCCCATCTTGCTTCTAGCTTAGAAGAAAGGACGGAGATTTGGTGCAGATGGATCCCAGATGCCAGGCAGCTCTATGTAAATATATTTAAAATATGTGTAAAAATATTATGGCGCCCCTACCCATTGCAGCTAGGCATAGGGGTAACTGGAAAGATTACCATTTGGACTGACATAAATTTGCGTTACTGCATTTTTCACGACGCAATCTACATGGCACATTCACATATGTACTTTAGATTGGTTTCTAAATTGTCCCTAACATTTTGGTAAAACGTACAACAAGCCAGCTTACGCATGTCAGTCTCTCAAGAGCTCCGCAAGGAAGTTTTGTAAAAGAGCATGGAAGTATGCTAGTCAAACAGGTCATTCTTCTAAAAGGGCTATAGGAAATCAAGTCTCCAAAATATTACCTCCTCGATTCTTTGTTTTAGACGAATGAAACCTTCTTTCGAAAATGCCCTGAAGGTTCCACCAATTGTGACGGAGTCGGGGATAACATTGAAAGCACCACCACCTTGAAATGTTGCAACAGTCACAACCTGCATGTTAAGAATTTATGAATAGGTTAAAGATCCTAAAGGCACTGCTGATTCAAAACTAAAAAGTGGAATTAAGGGAAATCCTAATTTAAAAGCAGCTAAATCCCTTTTTCTAAATATCTTATCCCTGTGGAGTAGCAAATCTAGGATTTTCGGTGAGGGTGTTAAATATTAAGATAACGAGAAAATAAAAGCACATTACTAAAGGTATAATTTTTTTGAACTTGGCATACAAGTACATCGTTACTACTAAGTTTCTTCTAAATTTAACATTTTCACATTTGTTTTTGGAGAAAAAAATGACATTTACTTGCGGATGGAGGGGAATAAAACTTCTTTTTTTCATAGATTCATGTTCAATAGTACAAATAATAATGATTTTTTATCATTACTACCTCCGTCCCAAAATGATCTTCACACTTTTTTTGCCGTTACTGCGAAGAAACTTTGAGCAATAATTTTAGGTTGACTTAATTATATTAATGAAAATCTAAAACTTGTAATTGATAGACCATTAACAATACTATCAATAACAAGTTCTAGATTTTCATTAGGATAATTAATCAACCTAGAGTTATTGCTCAAAGTTCCTTTGTAGTAACGGCAAAAAAGTGTGAAGGTCATTTTGGACGGAGGTAGTATAAAATTTCGAGGGGGGTAAATTTCATTTTTTTAGGGGGAGGGGTATGTTGTAAATCTTAAATAAGTAGGAATTATTCAAAAAAACGTATAGACCAAAGTGTAAGGATTAATTAACTTCAGGTAGCACTTGACCCCTCCTCCTCTCAATGTAGATCCGCCAGTGTCACCGTACGTGTTTTGTGTGTGTGAGGGGGAGGGAAGGAGAGAGAGAGAGAGAGAGAGAGAGAGAACCTGTGACTCCAAAGGATCCGCTTCGCGTGAAACAAGATGTTGTAAACTAACAACAACACTTGAAGCAGTCACAATTGGATCGACTGTGTGTTGTGGAATGGCTGCATGGCCTCCTTTCCCATGTATTACAGCCTCAAAGAAACCACTACCAGCCATAAATGGGCCCGGCCTCGTTGAAACAGTGCCAATCGGAGTATCAGGAGAGACGTGTAGCCCGAAAATGGCATCAACATTCTTTAGTATTCCAGAATCTAACATTTTCTTTGCTCCACCACCTCCCTCCTCAGCTGGTTGGAAAACCAGAACAACAGTACCCTAGTAAGAAGAAAAAGAATCAGACAGGTCCTAAATACTGCCGTACTGAAAACACCATGTATGAAACTAGATTATATACACCCCCTCCCCACCCCATTGTTTTGGCTCTGCTGCCCACGGTTGAGCTCCATTTTCCAATTAAAGTACTGGTCAGATATATTTATTATACACGTATTTGTTGGACTTTTTGGAGTTTGTCTTTTGTCCGAGCAAAATTGTTTCTTCTTGTGATTAGAGTTCAATCCTTCACACGCTCAACATAAGCTTGAAACAAGGAGGGATGCGCGATAACCATAATAAAACTTGGTTATCTTACCAACTTAAGAAAAACAAAAGCTATCTTTTAATGCAAAGATGAGTTACCCTTACTATGCCTTGACATGAACGCCAATGATTCACCTCCATCAAAAGCAATGAATTTTACTTTCACAATTCAAGCCCATTACACAACAAATTGTTAGCTCACACATAGATTTTCGTCGCTAGATATGTCACACTCCTTCCTTTCCAAAAAGAACGGTCCTACTTTCTTGTTTTGTTTGTCCCAAAGTAAAACTATCCTATTTTTAAAAATAGCAATAATTACAGTGTAAATAACTTTGACTTTACAATTTTTTTTGGGACAAATCATTATCGATTATCACAACAGCTAATACTAGCCTAATAATGGTTCAGTTATTACGAGTTTGGGAGTCGCGCTTCATAAGAGTTATTACTCATTTTGCAAAAAGTATGCATGCTTCGATAGCAAATATGTTCTAATGGTAAAAGGAACCTGTATATCGTCACGGTGATTTTGAAGCAACTTTGCTGCTCCAAGAAGCATCGTAACATGGGCATCATGACCACAAGCGTGCATCTTTCCAGGAACTTTACTTTTGTGCTCCCATTCCACACTCTCCTGTACTGACAAAAACACCCCCATTAATCATTGTTCGAAAATACGAAATACGAATCCAGTACAATTCCAAAGTAAACTACCAAACATTTCTCCTAAAAAGTTTAAGCTGTCAGATAGGGCCCCAAAAATGTATATCATGTCTTCTCATCTAATTTTTACACATGGAGAGGTCAACGAACATGCCAGTTTCTGGCCATGCCCAAAGTGCAATTTTGCTCTCATACCACTCGAAATGCATGTTTTATATCTAGCCTTTCTCTTAACCCTCCTTCTCATGGGACCCGGCTCATTTTCACATATAGCTCTTTTTTCTTGCGGAGTGGAGAGTTCAAACAAACAAGCAACTTACTCAAAATGCATTTTTTTGCTCTCATACCACCCAAACTAACCCCCCCCCCCTCAATCCCCGCGTGTGATTCAACTCATTTTTACATGTGGCTCTTTTTACACGTGCTCAAAGTACATTTTTTGCTCTCATAACATCCAAAATGCGGTTTTTATATCTAGCTTTTTTCTTCACCCTCCCTCCCCTATGAACCGACTCATTTCCACATGCATAGACGTCAATAAACATAATGAAAGTGGGACAGATGGAAATCATGACCTTGCAAGCTAACACCATGCTTATATACCAACTAATCTAAAAGCTTATGCCGTCAGATATGGACCCAACATTTTTAGTAGCACGTTCCACTGTCAAAGGTAGGCTCTTTGATCTGAACAAAGTAGTTTTCGTTCTGATACAAAATCCTTGTTACATTTGACTCGTCACACATATTAAGGAAACCAAGTTGACCATAAAATTTGTGGATATAAATGCTTTAAATATGAGATCCCAATAAACTTGTGAGCGCAAATCATTCTAATATTAAAAAAAATTATAGTGATCACTTATTGAAGTCATCTCAAAATGGAATAGGTTTAGCTTATTTTAGATAGGAAGAATACGAAGATATAGTGTATAGTCCCTCCGTCCCACCTCACTTGAAAAACCCAAGAGGTGGGCACAAGAATTTAAGGAAAAATAATTTATGCGTGGTAGAAAATGAAAATAAAGAATGAGTATGGTAAATAATAGTGTTGGTTGAATAAATTGAGCGGTGGAAAATAAATAAAGGGAACGAGTGGTGGGGTATATTGAAGATGCGTTTTGGTGAGACAAACCAAAATGAAAATAAGTTTTAAGTGAATTGGGATGGAGGGAGTATATATTAACCCGAAAATAGAAGGTATACTAGGTCAACTAACACACACATACACACATCACATAAAATTAAATTTGCTCGAGTTGTATTGAACCTGCATAGCTAAAGCATCCATATCAGCTCTGATTGCAACAAACGGAGGCTCGCCGGTCCCAATATAACCCACAACTCCGGTGACTGCAACTGGGTATTTATACGAAATCCCCATTTTATCAAGTTCAGATCTAATAAGCTTACTAGTCTCAAATTCTTGGTAACCAATTTCTGGATTTCGGTGTATACTTCTCCTAACACCCACCATCCAATCAAGAAAATCTGGGCTTTTCGCCAAATTGAGGAAATTGAATGGGGTTTCAGCAAATCCTTCGTGGGTTAACAATGAATTTGAGAAAGTGGGGGTTGATTGAATCATGTAGAGAGTGAGAATTGGAAGGACCCATTTGAGTGAAGCCATGAATTTGGTTGATGAGGTTTGAAATTCTTGATTGAAAGAAAGAGAGTTTCAGGACTCGTTGTAGGGTTGATGAGGGGTGGAGTTTTGGAGTCCAAATGTTCAGTGCCACTTGGTGTATCACTTGGTGTATCACTTTATGTGCCACAAGTAATTTAATGACTCATAATTATTGAGATTGGTATTATTGTAATATTATGCAAACATGTGAACGGTTGGATTACAGGGGTTACATCGGAGTTTTGGAGTTTTCAATTTCGAATTCTTGTGAACTGACAAGTGAAAAGATTCGATCCAAACAAGAGTTGATTGAGCTTACTGTCAAGCAAACGTCCATATTTATATAATCACTCCGTCCCAAAACAAACTTTTCATTAGACCATGCACAATGGTGGTTGAATGTCATTAAACAAGATGAGTGGGTGTTTAATGGGTGCAACGGGGAGTTGAAGGGGGTGTTGAATGGGAGGAGTGTTGAATGGGTTCAACACAGTTTAATGGGTTTTGGGGCTGCCAAATTTGCCACGTGGCGCCTCAGCATTGGGGAGACCAGGCGCGTGCATGTCAAGTAGGGATGACCAAACCGGACCGGAACCGGACCGGAACCAAACCGGACCGGAGAAGCCCGGAACCGGAGCGAACCGATGAGTTAACCGGAACCGGTGTAACCAAGGGCCGGTTAAGGTTCACATAAATGGCGAACCGGACCGGAACCGGACTGGCGTTTCCATTAAAAAAAATAAAAATCCCTTGTTTTTCAATAAATGTTAACATGTTTATTCATTATTGTATGATAAATAAAAAAAATCCATTGTTTTTAAATAAATTTTAACCTGTTTATTCATTATTGTATGATAAAAAAATAAAAAAACAAAAAAAATGTAGTGTGGAACCGAACCGGAACCGGATTGTGATGATCGGAACCGGTGTAACCAAGGGCCGGTTAAGGTTCACATAAATGGCGAACCGGAACCGGCGTTGGTCATCCCTAATGCCAAGGCGTTTTTTTTTTCCTTTTTTTCTGGTTGTGACACTTGGCATTGGTTCATGGAATTTCCGAATTAATTTCTCATCACAATTATTTGAGCTCAATTATTTTACAGTAAATAATTTTTTTTTTTTTTACACCAAAATTCATAACTTTTTTTCTCTATAAATAGATACAAGTTTCATTTGATTTGGATACAAAAAAAAAAAAAAAAAACTCTTTTTAGTGAATTGGATCCCAATAATAACCATTTCAACACTCAAAAAACCCTCATATTTATTTAATTACAATTACAAAAAAATAATTAAGTGTGAAGTATTTTTTTAAAATTATAATTGATTATTATTATTTTACTAATTATAAAAATAAAGAATAAATAAATTTAAGTGGTGGGGTATATGATGATGACTGAGAAGAGTGTTGAATGGAGGATTAAACAAACCATTGTAGGGTGTAAAGTTGAAAGAGTGTTGAATGGATGAGTTGGAAGAGAGAGAAGATGATGTGGAGTCAGTGGCGGACCTCAAACTTTTACTAAGTAGGTGCACAATTACACTAAATCTTTTTTAAAAAATAGCTATTACATTGAAATAAAAAATCATAAAAAGAAAAAGAAAGATAAATCAAACTATAAGCATTTTGTATGTAATTTGTTATTAACTGGCATAATAAATATATAAGAACCAAACACGATTAACTTGTTATTAATTTTTTAATTAAACCAATTAACTAACCTTAAATTAAAATAATATTGTGTGTGTAGTGTCTTTGCCAATTCAAAAAACCAGTAAATTACATAATTTTATTAATTTTGAGCATTAATAATAATTACTTCATCTGTCCCAGAAAGATAGTCTCATTTTGACCTTTTTATGATCAACAAAAATGAACTTTGACCAACAATTGGTGACGATCTAATAATTTTAGTTAAATTCTAAAATTTGTAATTGATAAATCATTAAGTGATTTATCAATAACAAGATCATTAAATTGACAACAATGTTTGGTCAAAGTTCAATTTTGTTGACCATAAAAAGTTAAAATGAGACTATCTTTCTGGGACAAAAGGAGTATTAAACATTCATTTCACAGTGACAATATTGATCAAAACAAATTAGAAACACAATTATTAAATTTAAATAAAAAACAGAAAGCAAGAACCAAATGTTGGCCCAGACTAATAACATAGCGTTAGCGTTTAAAAATGTAAGTGCAAAAGTTATAAGGTTGATGATGGGGTTCGAACCTAAACCATACAATGCACAAAGAGTAGGATCTTGAGTTTTTGACCACCTGAGCTAGAGATAACACCTTGTCTTGCAGGTGCACTTTTAATTATATATTCGTAAGATAAAAAAAATTCTTCTTGGTAACAGAAGTTGAGAAGGTGCACTTGCACCCCACCTTATTTGGGAGGTCCGCCCCTGAGTGGAGTGATAAAGTGGGTGTTGAATCCATTGTAGATGGTCTTAAGGATAGAGAAATTAAGAAAATATATTGGAAAAGTAGATGGTATGAGTGAGAATGAAAAGAAAATGAGATAAAAAATAATAAGTGGATAGTTGTTATAATGGGAAAGAGATAAAAAAAAAAAAAAGTGAGAAAATCTTTTCCTTTTTGTATAAGTATAAGTGAGACTTTCCAGGTAAGTCCAAAATGACAAAATAGAGGGTGTTTGTTTTGAGACGGAGAGAGTATTTATATGGAGGCCTCAATTTTTTTATTGTTGATATTAATAATAGGCTTTATATTTGCTAAAACAATAATACTCTCGCCCCCTTTCAAACGTATATTCCCTTCATCTCACCTTGATACTTAAGAGATGGACAAAATAATTAAGAAAAAAAGAATAAAATAAAATAAGAGAGAGAATGAGTGGGTAAATAGCAGTGTTGATTGAATAAATTGAGTGGTAGAAAATAAAGAGATGGAATGAGTGGATGTGTAGATTCAACATAAAATTATTAAAAGTCAACTATTTTGGAGAAGTCTCAAGTGAGGTGGGACGGAGGGAGTAGTTACTAAAATTGAATTGAATGCGTGGAGATTAAGAAAATATAGGTATAGTGAGTGAGAAAGAAAGAAAGAAAGAAAGAAAGAAAGAAAGAAAGAAAGAAAAAAAAAGAAAAAAAAGAGATAATTGATAGTTATTTTGATTGAGGATGGGAGAGAAATTTGAACATTTTAAGTAAGCAAGCAAAAGTATAAGATGCCCAAAATAAAAATAAGTAACTATAAATTTGATACTAGAGTAATAGACTTCATATTTCAGTTTAATTAGCAAAGACCAATCAAAATATATAAATATGGCTATTTCATTGGTCCAAGTGTTCATCTAAGACCCAAGGCTTTTTTGCTGAGTGATATAGGGCTGGGGCTTTTTTGAGAGGTCTCGGTTCAAATCTCCTTCGTCAATTGTGCAACCATAGGGCAAGTATCATTTACTGTAATGTAATAGATTTCAGCGATAGTCACCACAAGTGAGCTATAATTGAAAAATAATGTCAAATCTAATCATTCTAATAAAATTCTAAAAACTGTTATAAACAAATCTCTTAGTGTTTTATCAATAACGTCTACAATCATTAGGGTTATTAAATTGACATTAATGTTTGATCAAAGTTTACTTGTCAACCATAAAAGTTTTCGCCTTCCTTCATACCCGACACACGGAAGCCGGCCAAACATAGTGAGACGGAGGGACTATGTCATTAAAGACACGCCTAAAATGTTGGTAACATTACTAGTAACGTTCCATCAGTTCCTGACAAGGATGTCTCTTGGCTTGAAGATTTTACCGCAAAACAAAAAATATAGAAACTTCCGATCCAAATATATAGCAAAAATTGCAGCAGGGTAACTGACAGTAAAAACAAATACGAATGCAAGATATCAAGTTCAAAATATCACAAAATTTCCCCGAACTAGTTAAAAACAATATTCTAAGGCACCAGATAAAATTCAAGAAAACACAGGCACTCAGTTGCTGCATATTATAATTAGTCTTCTTCCTCGCCCTCGTTCTCAGCAATGTTGAAGTACCTCAACTCGTAAACATTTCTGTCCTTGTTGGAGGCAATTACCCGGAGCCAATCACGAACATTGTGTTTCTTCAGGTATTTCTTGGTCAAGTACTTCAAATACCTGCAAAAGCGTAAACTCTTGAACTTTAGAAATTGGCATCAACTTTTGGCATCACATAGTTTTTTATTATAACCATCCCTCAGTCTTAATATATCTACTAAGGTGGTCTAAGTGAAACATTTCACGAGCAATTGTATCAGTTTGACAATATCATTGTCATGGTTCTAATTAAAGTAATATACGGGTTGCGTAAAAAAAGTACTGTACGGTTCAAAGTACAAACATCACATATATTTATCTACTAATCAATATCTGAATATGCCGTGATTCACAATGATTTTTACTTAAAAAAAAATGCAGGGACTTGCTCTATTTACTTGAATTGGTGATGAATTTCAGCGTTCATTGTTGTCAAAACATACAGTTCTCTATTCCTTTTTTCAAGTCTTTTTATTTGTTACTTGCTCGTCCCTAAATGAATGCCCGTTTTCAAGATTTTTTTTGTCCAAAAATGAATTTCATTTTTAAAAATATATATCTCTAATTTTTTACCAAAATTTTTTCACCAAGCCTTTTCTACATACAAAACTGGATAACAAGAATATGTATACATCTTTGCCACTAAACTGTATAAAAAGTGCACATTTTCCCAATGTCCCTTAAAATGAACTTTGGGCATTCATTTAGGGACGGAGGGAGTACTTCTTATTTTAGGACATAGTTTTTTTTTAAGTGTTTATTGTTCATTAGTTGCTATAACCTTCCTGGATGGGAGTTGTTTCTTCTATTTCAATTTTTAAGGTTAGCTGTTTTCCTCTTAATAGGAGGTTTCTTGATAAAAAAAAATATTTGGCTTCTGTTACGTATTAAGTGTTAACGTTAAACTTTTGAAGGGATTTATAGCATCCGAAGTTATGTTTCATTCACCTTCGATCAGAAAAAGTTGATATTATAGATCTGAAACTTAATTTTTGTGTTACTTATCTCTATGCAGTCATTTGGAGGCATATGATAAATACTGCACCAAAGGACAAAGTGGAGGTGGGAGATGCTACGAAATCCTTCATCATATAAAAAGAAAATACCAATGCAAAAGTTAAATGTGGAGAAAATTTTGTACCAAATGTTTTGCTCACCAACACACGACACCAATTTTAACACCAAAAAAGAATGTTCTTAGCATATTCCCCTTACACCTCATCTTTATATTGCTCTCCATGAATTGACCTAATAAAAGTATTGCACCAAATTTAGTGTGAACAATGTTGCACCAACTCCCACCAAATTTGGTGCAAGTCTTGGGGTCCGGTGGGGGGCGGAAATCAACGGATTTGGTGGAATGGGTGGTAATTAGTGCTGATTGAAGTTGCACAAATGCCATCTCCAATGGACGCCATGGCGCCATATCAGCAAAACCTCCCCATTTCCATCTCCATCGGGCACCAAAACTTGCACCAAATTTGGTGAAAGTGACTAACATTGCGCCATTCAATTCCATCTATATTGATGATTGGTACAATTTAGTCATTCCAAATTCATTAGTTACATGTTAAATATTCTAAAAATTAAACCCTACGTTTGCTATTATAGAGGAAACTTTACTTGTTTGTATTCAAATTACACTATAATTAACTCTGCTTTTAGATTATGGGGAAACAAAAACTAGAAGGCAGTATCTTTACGGAGTATAAAATTCTAAATTTTTTAATCAAAGGGAAAGATTATTGGCACAACCAAAAGTTAAAGTGTAATATGCCTTTTCGGTTTTTCTAACGTGTGCCCTAAGGGCACATGTTAAGCTTCTTAAATAAGGAAAGCAATGTATTTATTGAACTTACTTTAACTCATTTATTTCCATAATTATAGAAATATAAATTTTATATATGTAAACTTACATATTTATGGAAGTATATAAATGTGTTGATTTCCTTATTTAAAAAGCTTAACATGTACCTTTAGGGCACACGTTAGAAAAATCGTATATTTTTTAGGACAGATATATTAACCAAAATGCAATTCTATGTATAAACGTTTTAATTGATGTAATGAATGACTAATGAATTTGATATTTATTTATTGCTAAAACTTAATTAGGATCTAATTATTTCAATTAGATATAGTAATACTTCCTATGTCCCCTTTGAAATTAGACATCCATTTTTGTTGTCCCATTTCATACTAGACAAATTCCCATTTTTTTCCAGTCACATTTGAAATAAGACAAGCCTAAAATGGTAAGTATTATATTATTTTATAAATGTACCATACTTGTCATACTCATAACAATTACCCCACTTACTATCCCCAAACCCACATAAAACTCCTACCCCGTTTTTGATAATCATAGCACCTTAATATTATACTTCGTTTCCTTAATCTCCGTGCCATCCCATTTTTTTTAAACGAAATGGAGGGAGAAGAAATTATATTAATAGTCTTTTAGACTGTAAAATAAATTATTTCGAATTTTATCATATCTATGAAAGGAGAGGGTAAGTACGTAAATTAACTAAGCTTTTAATATTGTTTGTGAAATAAGGAGAATATTACAAGATGAAGTGTGAGTGGAATACGATTAGAATATCTCTTCTGATGTTAAATTGGCGCTCTAAGTTGGAGAGACAACTGTTTTGGTTCAAAATTTGGTGTAAGACTCCTTGAACTAGAGGTTTGACAATATATGAATGCAACTTAATTTTTCATATAAAGTTGTTTGTGAAGAGGACAAGCCGCCTTAATATGTTGTTCCCTTGTAATGATCAAAAATCCCCGTTTCATAAGTGCAGGGATAGCTAATACCTTATTTGCAAATCAATTCTCTAAAGTCTAACCTATGAATCGAATAACAATTATAAGAATCAATAAATTGATCCGGGCATAGACACCAGTAAGTCTCAAGCTTAAAGCTTCAATTAGATTAGTACAAAATATTATATTACTCCCTACGTCCCAAAGTATCCCAAAGTATATGTACTTCTTTCATTTTTAGTCTGTCCCAGAGTATATGTGTACTTCCTAAAATGGCAAAGAATTTTTACTATTCCTCCCGCTCATTCTCTTACTATTCCCTCTCACTCATTCTCTCTCATACTTTACTTTTATACACACAACACTAACATCACTTCAATTATTTCTTAATCTCCATGTAAAAGAGAGGGTGGACATATGGGAGTACTTTAAAGAACAGCAACAACTTCTTACTTCAAAGAAGCAGGAGAAAACTAAAAAGCAGGGGCAGTTAAATAATACAGCAAGAATTTTCCAGCATTCAGGATAACATCTTAACCGGTCAAATGACATCTCCATGAAAATAAATTCATACAGAAACACACAAACACGGAACATTTAAGCACAAATCACAACATATATATTATCATCTATCAACAAACACATAAAACGCGAATTAGAAGTACCTCTTTGAGAAGGTGGAGTCAGAAGTGACAATAATTTTGTTCTTGTCACGAGTGATAGTGATGGAATCGCCGAGAGCACCGGCCTTACCACCGACCTTGATACGTTCCTGAAGGAACTTCTCGAGTGAAGCGATCTCCATGATCTTATCTTCCACTGGCTTCCCACAATCGATTGTGAAAGTCGCTCCCTTCTTCTTCCCCTTGGCACCACCCGCCGCTGCGCCGCCACGACTCATCTTCGCTTATCTCTTTTTTTCACTGCAAATATCAACGGACGTCAATTGTCAATTTCCCGCCGGTAACAAACACAACGAGACGGAGGAGGAGGAGGAGATTGCTTACCAGGGCTGAAGCTGAAGAAATGTAGAGAGAGAATGTGAGGTTGAGTGATTCAGCTAGTGTATAAAGCTAGGGTTAGGGTTTTGGGATGTCAAATCTCCGATGACGCTTATTTCTTGGGCCCCGATTGATGGGCTGTAGTTTGCATTCCGTTTGTGTGATGGGCCTGGTGGAAAAATAGACTTGGCAAATGGTTATGTTTGATAGGTGATTCTTTTCGTGATCCATATAGTCCCTCGGTCCCGGACTAAGGTTCTTAGTTTGACACGGAGATTAGGAAAAAGTAAATGTTGTGAGTAAGAAAAAGTAGGTAAGAGAAAGTAGGAGAGATAAAGTGGGTAGGGAGTTTTTGGTGGGAGAATGACAAGTGGGTCCCATTGTCCATTTTAGGTAATAAAGCAACTAACTAAGAACCTTAGTCTGGGACAAACCAAAAAGGAAAGTAAGAACTTTAGACAGAAGGATAATTATTTTTTATTGACAACATTATTTTTTCTTTACGACGTTCTTAATCAAAAAGTAAAGAAACAGGGCCGGTCCTATCTTTCTTGGGGCCCTATTCAAAAATTCAACTTTAGGCCTATAATTTTTATTTTTTTAAAAATAGATATCTTAAGGTTTGAAGAAAAAAAACAAATTATTTTTAATACAAAATAAAATACGTGTTTAAATCATTATTTTGAAAGATCAGACAAGACTATTTTGGAAGATAAGGAAAAAAATACTTAAATGTCGTTGATTCTATAGAAAATTCTCGTGCTTCACAACGTTGAATGATTGAATAAAAATAAAATTAAAGGTGAACATTTGAAAAGAGACTTAGCAATAAATCATCTTTTTTTTTTGAAGGATCAATAAATCATCTTTTAAAAATTGATGTAAGTAGTTATGGGCGGAGGGATTATGTAATTTCCTAACTAATTGGAATAAGTTGTTTCTTAAAATTGAAAAGAGAAAAAGGGAAAATAAATACTAATTAATTGCCGGAGGACTTGATTCATATAAAGCTGAGAACTTTATTAATTGGGCTGAGATCATATAAAATAATGGCTCCATGGTATTTAAAATTGGACCCCTCTAAAGCTTGTCTAAGTAGATTAAAAAAGTTCATTAAACTGAGATCAAGTGAAAAGTACTAGTGCAAAATATTTGAAAATGGGCCTAAAAAATTTGGGGGCCCAGAGCAGTTGCTCACTTTGTTCCTGCTCTGGGCCGGGCCTGTAAAGAAAGATATTTAATCAGTATCTTAAACTTTAAATATAAATATTGTGAAGCTTAATTTTTATCACCGAGTCACTTCTTTGAAAAGGCACAATCACCATTTTGATCACTTAATTATCCTTATTTTTATATGTGGTTATTTAACATTATTTTCTTTTGCATTGTTCTCGTACGCATTTTTATTTTTATAATATGACCAGTCTATTAAAGAAATAGTTAACTATGTAACGAATTTTGATCATGTAATGGCATTAGACTATCATCCGTTTAATAATTAACTAGCAGTACTCCCGTGCGATACACGGCGTGATCAAATTTCTTTATTTAATAATTAAATTTTAATATTTAAAAAATTATTTTACAACGGAATTAAAAAAGTCTTAAAGACACAAATAATATGATTAAAGTAAACTCTTAACACATACTCCCTCCGTTTCATGTGAATTGAGACTTATTTCCCTTTTCGTCCGTTTTACCTCAATTGAGACTGCCCAAAATGACAAATTTTTAAATATTTGATATTCACCCAACCCCACCCATTTAACCCCACTAATTCTCTCTCTTCATTTTCCATCACTCATTTTATCCAACTTACACTACTATTTACCCCACTCATTCTCTCTTCATTTTCCACCACACATTCACTACTTTCTCTTAATTATTGTGCCCTATTGTTTGGTCTCAATTCACATGAAATGGAGGGACTAAATGACTGAGTCATTTTTGTTTGTATATACAGTAGTGATCAAATCAAATAAAATATTTTTTTTAGGGTAATAATAAAGTTACAAAAGATGGTTACAAAATGTGGCTTACAAAATGAGGTGTCATAATTATGTTGGTGTTTTTAATTAGAGTGTGCCGGGTCCACTATCGATGTAGCCAATGAAATATTGCCACCACATCTTGTATCATTCATTTTGTAAAATTCTTTTGTAAATTAAAAGCAAATTATTTCTTGTATTCTCCTACCTACTTACTAAGCAAATCAATTTATCTTCTCTCTCAAGAGAGCGGGGAGCTATGACAATAATGATGCGCGGTGAGTGAGCAGATTGAAAATTTATAAACGATTTTTCATGTAATGAAAAGAAAAATAAGGTAAAATAATTGTTAAAAAAATAAAATTATTAAAATGATAAATTTGACATAAATATTTGATTAAAAAATAATTTGTATTCACAATCAAAACTTAGAAGGGGTAAGATTCATCAAATAAATGAAGTATATATGAAGGATAGGAGGAAAAAAAAAAGAGTTATCGTAGCATAGCAAAAGGAAGTCTCTTGTGAGACCGTCTCATGTATGAGAAGAGGGTCTTGATGAAAGAAGAAATAAGCTCTTATCACATCCCGTTCCTAGGGATAAACCATTACTCTCTCAACAAAACCGTCTTACGCAAATTTTTATATTTTAACAATTATAAAATGGTTGACGGTCATATTGTCATTCACAGAATATTACATGCCAAATGTTGTTGTTAATATTTTATTCTAAATGCCCCAAGTTCAATTTCAACTACCAAAAAATTATACTCCCTCCATCCACTTGACTTAATCGTGACAACCCAAAATTTTTGCAGTCTTAATTTCCATAAATATCATATTTTACAACTTTAAATCTCTTAAAGACAATAAGTATCACTAATAAATCCAATTAATCAATAAATTGCTCCGACTCAATTCTTGCGGCTCTAACTTCGATCAATTCACAATCACTTTCTCAACCACAATACTTTCTAATATATACTCCTACCATTGCCGACCGTCACCCTTCCACCACGCCGCTCCCGCTGTCACCTACTCCCCTTTTTACTTTTTTTTTTTTTTACCTAAGTTGGATTATCGATGGTGACAACTAATTTTAAACGATTTTCGCAGATCTAGAAAGGGAGAGTGGTAGTACATGAGAAACCAAAAATGTCAAATAAATTGAAATCTAATCACATCTTAGTAAATTGTTCTGAGGTAAGTTTCCATTTCTCCATACGTCAATTGTCTCTCACCTGTCTTAAAATTGAAAAAATAAATAAAACCCTTGTTGGTCCCAAAGGGCAACAAGGGTATGAAAATAGCTAGAGGGGGGGGGTTGAATAGCTGTTTTAAAATTCTTTTCGTACCCTTGAAAAATTCAATTGCAAGTGCGCACTTTATCAAATAAGCGTTATGATATGCGCCTAAGTGAGTGAGTGAAATGCACAGCGGAAGTTAGTTAAGAACTAGGCGCAAAATGATAAAAGGGGGCGCACACACACTCTAAGTATTTTGGCTCAAAGTGGGTGAAATAAGGAACTAAGGCAAATGAGTTAACAACACAACACAATTTAGTTCAATCAATCTACAATGAGTAAACAAGCAAATAGTGAGTGAAGATAATAACTTGAAAGTAAATGACAAGATAATAACACAAGCTATTTGGAGAGGTTCGATCAATGAAATATCTAAGTCCTCTACCAAGATGGTTAGTCTTGGATTTCTAATGGAGATCTTATATAATGAGTGAGTGTTACAAATTACAACTTTTGAGCTTCTACACTAACTCAAGATCTAATATTCTATGAATGAACAAATCCAAAACAATAACCGGTGTATCTCTAAAAGAAGGATCTAAGTGATCAAACTTAAAGAGGTGCGTGTGTGATTTTAGTATCAATGCTCTTTAGATCTTTATGATTTAGAGCACAATAAAACTAAAGTGTTATAGCTTGAAGATCTGGGCTAAGGATGAAGGTATGAAGATGTTCTTGAGGAATTCTGGAAAAACAAAGGCAATCTTCAAATCTTCAACAAATGCTTTGAGAGAGAAATTCTTGAAATTCTTAGCAAAACTCAGCAACTTCAAAATGTTGAAGTTATGGGGTATTTATAGTGAACTTCCAAAAACTAGCCGTTGGAGATCCTTGTGGATAAGATGTGTTGTCGCTCGTTGATTGGAGCATGCATATATTATGGCCATTTTGACACTCAACATAAATGTGACCGTTGTGGACACGTGTCAACAGATTAGGCGCATATGCATCTTTTAACCACCGTTGGATCATTGGTGTAATTTGAATTCTCTTCAAGTCTTTGAATCTTCAATAAATCACTGAGTGTTGAATAAACACTTTGAGGCGCGTTGAGCCAAGAGGCGCATAGAGAATGCGCGCGCTAAGGCATATGAGGCGCATGGCGCGTATGATCAAAATGAGGTGCATAGCATTTCTTAGAAGAATGCTTATATGCGCGCGCTAGAAGGCGCATGGCGCATAGGCGCATAGGCGCATGGGCGCATGGCTCAACTCAAAATATGATTTTCTTGAACCTTGATCTTCTTGCCCTATTTCTAAGCCTATTCTATAACAATGGACAACGTAAAAAAATGAAGTATAAATACTCTTTACATGTGGGTCTAAAGTCCATGAAATAAAACTTAGGTGATGGATCAATCAAATCTAATAAATCCTATTACATTAAAACTGAGATATATGTGGGCATACCCAACAATCTCCCCCTATTTGATTGATGCCATTACCTACTATATCAAAGACAAACATTATACTTGATAAAAACATGTTCAAATAAATAACTTTGATAAATCATGTCTCAAGTTAATGCACACACTAGTCCAAGATATAGATTTCTAATCTATTCCAAAAAGGATAACACATTACATATGGAAAGATAGAAACAACAGTTTAACACATTCAAAATGATATATGCATTTTAGTTTTGAAAAGTGTTTAAACCAAGTTTAAAACTCAATGCATGAAAGTATGAAACAATTCAATATGATGCATATGAATTTAAACAATATTCATTGTTCTACAAACAAGGAGTTTGAGTGAACAAGGTTTGATAATAAGTGATGCATTGTTCTCATTAAAACTTGGGGTGTATGAGTTACAGATTACAAGTTTTGAATAGAACAAAAACAAAAGGTGCTAAAACAAGTAAGCACTAAATCATTAACACAAAAGAGTAGTTTCTATCACAAAATATTCTAATAACTTACAATCAAAATAGAAACTAAGGGTTGGGAGGCGCGTCATCGTCCTTCAATCCTTCAACGGTCTCTGAAACGGAGCGCTGAATTTGCTTTGCAAGCTGATGACTACGGTTCGCTAAGCCTTGAGTGTCAGTGACGCTAGAGTGAGTGTCAGTGACACCGTCTCTGATGTAACTCAAGTGATTAACATTGATGTTTTGATACTCATCAATGGAGCGCTGAGTGATTTGCTGCTGCTGAGAAATGAGCGCTGAGTGATTTGCTGCTGCTGAGAAATATTTTCTTCTAAGATTTGAAGATGAGCTTCAATGGCATTTTGAGCCGTGATAATGTCAGAAGAAATGTGATCGGCGCGTCTGTCTGAGCTTGAGTGAGCAGCAGTAAAGTGAGTAACGACCAATTCTTTCAAAACATCCAACTTTGATACTAACACGTTCATGTTGGATTGAGACGCAGCAGACTGAGGTATGAAAGTAGGCGCAGAAGATGTGGTTTGCGCCTGATCAGAATGAGGTTGTACCTGAGTCTGCGCCGGAGGAGTAGGAGCAGAAAGTTTGTCCTTGAATGAATTCATCTCCCCCTTAATGGCAGCAATCTCTTCAGATTGATCAGTAAGCATTGAAGTGAGAAGCTCAAATTGAGACTTGATCTGCGTTTGACCTTGCTCTAAATTTGCTTGCCCCTGCTGCAAAGATTTAAGAATAGAAAGTACCTCGCTCAAATCTGGAGCAGATGGAGGAGGTGCAGGGGTTGACTGGGGCACATCAGATTGTAAAGGCGCAATAGGAGGTTGAGGCGCATGAGGAGGTGAAAGAGTAAGAGACGCATAGTCATCTTCAGTTTCATCACCAACTGTTTCCGTTGTGATTAGATCTGGTCCAGAAGGAGGTGGAGGCGTAACTGGAGAAGGAGTGCGCTGAGGAATGGTCTCTTGCTCCCCCTGAAATGGTTCATCTATGTTTGAAATATCATCGCCAAAAAGATCAGAATGGAGTTGTTCCCTTAACACTTTGGTCTTTTGAATTTTGAGGCAGGAGGCGCACGGGGAGAGGGGGCGCGTTGAGTAGGCGCGCGCTGGGTAGGCGCAGGAACAGTAGGGCCTTTCTCAACATCAGTGCTTGAACCAGCGCCTTTCTTGCGCTCTAGCTTCTCTGACTCAGCAGCTTACTTGGCTTGAAAATCTTCATCTCTTTTCCTTTGAGCCTCAAGTCTGCTGGCTTCCTGTGCTAGCCTTAGATCACGATCTTCATCAGATTCAAATCTGGTGCGTTTGATAGGCGCACGAGGAGGGTCATCAACCACCCGTTTTCCTTTGCTTTTCTCTGCTCCTGGCAAGGGATCAGCGCGTTGACTTGCGCTTGCAGTTACTGCGCTTTTCTTTATTGGTGCGCCTTTAAGAACTGGCGCATCATCTGATTCGGTTTCTTCATCGACTAAGCCTTCAACGGTTTTGATCTGAATTCCCTTGGCGCGCTTTGCAAGCTTCTTTCTGCGCTTTTTGAGATCCAAGTTCGCTTTTCCAAAAGTTGGAACATCATCAATTTTGTACTCAGGATTCTCATTCAAAAATTTGACTAACTCAGGATAAGTTAGAAAAAGTTTTGTGAGAAGAAGGCAGTGAGAGCGGAACTTGGTCTTTCCATCATTTTTGTTCTTCACATACTTGTCAATCTGCTCACGCAACGTTTTGAACAAAATGTGAGGCCAGTGAAGCTTCTCCTTGGCCATGATGGCAGCGGTGTATTCCCATTGTTCCACCATGAATCGGTTCACGTTCCCGGTTTTGAATACAATAGAAGTTCCCACTAAGTGCGCTATATGAGTCAAGAGTTCTCCACCATCTCGAATTTCAGTGGTTTTGATATTATTTTGAAGTGTAGGAATATTTAGAAGAGAGGCAGCCATCTTGTTCTGATCGTCAATAGAATAAGTCATCGGACGCCCAATAATGCGATCGTCACCCGTAGACGGAAAACTGAGTAAGTGTCGAATCACAGACGAGGAGATATGGATGCCTATATTTTGAATGCGAGCCTCAATCCTGTAGTGAGTGCGTCCATTAACATCAATTTCCACTAGAACAGCGGTGGAAAAGAACTCATCCACGAGGAACGGAGAATAAAATGTCTGATCCATAGTGAATAAAGGGAGCAGACCAGCAACGCGCAAGGTTTCAAGGATCTCTCGCCCAATATCTTCACCAGATAGCTCTAGTAGATCAAGAGTTTCTTCTAGTTTAAAGTTAGCTAGATCCTGAAAAACAAAATGATTGATGTTAGAAGTGACAAAGGAGCATAGAATCATAAAATGATCAGAGTAACATAGGCGCATAAAGAATTGAGAGGCGCATAATAGAATCAGGCGCACAAAAACATAGAGAAACAAGGCGCATGATTGGATTAGGCTAATGAAATTTTAAAGGCGCATAGGGTTACAAGGCTCATATTATGGTTCTATGTAAATACTAAGGAAAAATTAAAACAACGAAATTTGACTAAGTACAAAGTTAGGCGCATAAGGTTTTAGGCGCAGAATGATTTAGGCGCATATACAAGTAGAGGCGCAGAAAGCATTCAGGCGCATAAAAGAAATTAGGCGCATAATGATGTATATAGGCGCATATCGTGTGAAAATTTTATCTTAGTAAAAAAACACACAAAAACAAAATAACAAGCATTCAAATGAAAGAAATGAGAATCAAAAAGTACAAATTTTCGAAAACAAGATAGAAAATTTTAGAGACCAAAACATGCAAGAATGACGAAGAACACGAAGAACGACACTTGAATGCTCAAAGAACACCAAGAACACGAAAATCATGAAACTTCATCAAAACAAACAAATAATATATCAAAATGACCGCATGACAATAAGGAATCTAAAAATGTAAACAAAAACATGAACAAATCAACAATGAACGCACAATGATCGAAAATATAACTGAAAATTTGAAAAAAGTTTTTTTGTTTTTTTTTTTAAAAAAAGAAATTTCAGATTCGCAATGATGAAAGCATTAATCATAAAAATGTTGGATACAAAAGATTCGAAATCATAAAATGAACACAACCCAACAAACGATATAGAAAACGGATCACCGAAACAAGATTAAACAAAGAAAAAGGGCATCCGGGTTTATGAAAAGACGAAGAACCATAAAATGACGAAAAAGGAAAAAAAATCAGAAATTTAAAGAGTTTAAGGGTTGAGAATTCATACAATTTCGTCTTGGATTGTCTTTGTTGTTCGTTTAGGACCCATAAATTTATATATATATAGCGAAAATGAAGAAGAAAAAGAGAGAAGGAGATGAAGGTAGAGAGAGAAAGAGATGAACAGAGAGAGACTGTGAGAGTCGGGGAGAGAGAGAAGAGAGAGAGAAGAGAGATAGAGTTGGTAAGGGATTGAGGTAGGTGATGATGAATATATATAGGTTAGGTTTAAAATTTTTGCACTGATATGAAAATAATAGGGTAAAAAATTTAAAAAAATGGGAAGTTGAAAGGATGGGCATTTATGAGGGGTTTTATGATTTGAAGATCATTAAATGCTGAATGACACAAAGTACGATTGATGTGACATCTTGAGTTTTTGAAAAACTGCTCAACTTTCTCTTTAAGTGTATGAGCAATTTTGACTAATTTTTGCACAAACACCAAAAACATTTATTTTGGTGTAAGTTTGGGGTGCAAGAAATATATCCCCAGAAAATAAAGTTTTTCGAAAAACGTAAAACGAGGGAAAAATTTAATTGCACAAGTACCCTTGAACAATTAAAGGAATGTCAAAAGACAGAGATTCCTACAATAAATAAGAACAATCATACCTGGTACTTGTGAAACTTTAATACGTTCAATCATTGAAATTAAATGTTTGAGCATTGAATGAGCCGCAATAGTTAATGCGCGCATGAAGGGGCGCATTACTCATCAAGGCGCGCAGAATGATATAGATAGCATTACGTAATAGGCGCGCAGAGATGTTTGAGCGCGCATAAGCATTTGGCGCGCATTAGATGCTAGGCGCGCAGGATAGTGAGGCGCGCACAGTGAATCTTATGGCGCATGAAGTTTCCTTGAAACTTTGAAATGATTTAACATTTGAACCTAGTATACTCAAAACTTAACAAATCATAAAATCATTAGTATTGACAAAACTATATTGAATTTAGTTGAGTTCAAGCATACCCATTTCACCTCTAAAAAACGTGAACCGTTTCGCGTCAAGTGCTTTTGTTAAAATGTCGGCGATTTGATAGTCGGTTCCCACGTGTTCCAAATGAATATTGCCTTTCTCCACGTGGTCTTTGAGGAAGTGATATTTGATGTCGATGTGCTTGGTCTTTGAGTGCATGACAGGATTTTCAGAAACCGCAATTGTTGATGTATTGTCGCAGTAGATGGGACAATTTTCTTCGATGATATCATAGTCCACCAATTGATGCTTCATCCAAAGTATTTGACAACAACAACTTCCTGCACCGATATATTCGGCTTCGATTGTTGAGACATATACAGAAGCTTGTTTTTTACTTGCCCATGACACAAGTCGATATCCGAGGAAATGACAAGTGCCACTAGTGCTTTTCCTATCAATGGTGCATGCTGCGTAATCCGCATCTGAATAACCTACAAGTTTAAAGTTCGAATCTTTGGTGTACCAAAGTCCAAGGTTAACAGTACCGGAGAGATATCTTATAATATGTTTCACAGCAATTAAGTGTGCTTCTCTAGGGTCGGATTGATAACGAGCACAAACACAAACACTAAACATAATATCGGGCCTACTAGCAGTAAGATAAAGGAGTGAGCCAATCATACCTCGATAGAGCGTTTGATCAACACGTTTACCTTTTAAATCTTTGTCGAGTTTGTTGCCGGTGGCCATTGGAGTATCGTATGATTTAGCATTTTCAAGTCCAAACTTATTGATTAAGTCCTTTGTGTATTTGGGTTGATTGATAAAAATGCCTTCACTCATTTGCTTGATTTGAAGCCCGAGGAAGAATGTGAGTTCTCCCATCATGCTCATTTCAAACTTGCTATTCATTAGTTTCTCAAAGCGCTTGCACAACAATTCATTAGTAGAACCAAATATAATATCATCAACATAAATTTGAACAAGTAATTTATGACCATTATGTTTGGAAATGAAAAGAGTTGTATCGATTTTACCGCAAGTGAAGCCTTTTTCGATGAGAAATTTGGATAGTGTATCATACCATGCTCTTGGTGCTTGCTTGAGTCCATACAAAGCTTTCTGGAGTTTGTACACATGATTTGGAAATTGAGAGTCTTCAAATCCAGGTGGTTGAGCTACGTAGACTTGTTCTTGGAGTTCACCATTTAGAAACGCGCTCTTCACATCCATTTGATATAACTTGAAGTTCTTGTGAGCGGCGTAAGCTAGAAATAATCTGATAGCTTCAAGTCTTGCTACGGGCGCAAAAGTTTCATCGTAGTCAATTCCTTCTTCTTGCCTATAGCCTTGTGCAACCAACCTTGCCTTGTTTCTTGTGATGGTTCCATTCTTATCCATCTTGTTCCTGAACACACATTTTGTACCAATCACTCCATGATCATTTGGTCTTGGAACTAGAGTCCAAACCTTACATCGTTCAAATTTATTGAGTTCTTCTTGCATTGCAACAACCCAATTAGGATCTTGGAGCGCTTCATCAGCCTTCTTCGGTTCAATTTGAGAGATAAAAGCAGTGTAAGCATCAAAGTTTGTAGCTCTCCTTGTACGAACACCAACTTTTAGATCACCGATGATATTAGCAATTGGGTGACCTCTAACTTCACGAATTTCAGGAGGTAAGTTAGGTTGAGTCATAGTAACTTGAAGGTCTTCAATTGGTACATCTTCACCAGATTCAAAGTCATTAAAATTTGGGGGTTGAACTGGCTCAGAATCGAAATTTGGGTTAACACCAGATGCAGCAGTAGAAATAGGCGCGTGAGAGGAATCATGAGGCGCATCATTGGAATGAGGCGCAATAGAGGATTCACCAGGTGCATTATAAATTGGATTAGGCGCATTTGATGTAGATGGATTTCCTTGTGTTGATAGATTCTGATGTTGAGTAGGCGCAACATGAATAGGAGCACCTGTATCATTTAGCTCAACAGAATCATCAGCAACATTTGGAGCCAAATGTGGCTCAAGGAGAGAATGTTCATCAAATGTAACATGTACAGATTCAACTATCACTAAAGTAGATCTATTAAAAACACGAAAAGCTTTAGAATGTTTGGCATACCCAACAAAAATACCTTCGTCGGCTTTGGCATCGAATTTACCTCTATGTTCGTTTCCGTTGTAGAGGATATAACATTTGCAACCAAAGATCTTGAAGAATGCAATGTTGGGAGTTCTACCACGCCAAAGTTCATACGGAGTCTTGTTGTGAAGTTTGTTGATAAGGGAACGATTTTGAGTAAAACATGCAGTGTTGATAGCTTCTTCCCAAAAGTACTTAGGTAATTTAGCTTCAGCTATCATCGTCTTTCCCGCTTCAATCAACGTCCTATTCTTTCTTTCAATAACGCCATTTTGTTGAGGGACTCCGGCGGTTGAAAAGTTGTGATCTATCCCATGATCTTCACAATATCGAGCAACACCGTTGTTTTTGAATTCTGTTCCATTGTCGGATCGAACACTAACGATGTCATCTTCTTTTTGGGTTTGGAGCAGTCGAAATAAGGTAGTGAGAATATCATAACAATCATCTTTTGTAATCATCATCTCCACCCATGTATATCTTGAATAATCATCCACCACAACTAGAGTATACTTGTTTCTTCTAATACTTGTGGTGGTAACTGGTCCAAATAGATCAATGTGAAGCAATTGCAAACATCTAGAAGTTGAAGGATTGGTCTTGCTGGAGAAAGATTTCTTTGGTTGTTTGCCAAGTTGACACGCGGCGCACTTCTTGTCATGATGATCAGCAACCTTGGGGAGTCCTTTAACAAGGTTATTTCTGCTGAGTTTAGATAGATATTTGAAGTTCAAGTGACTTAAGCGCTTGTGCCACAGCCAACTATTTTCGTTCACACTTTTTTGCTACAAAACAAAGATTAGTACTAGAGTTCATACTATGGAAATCAATAATATAAATATTTGTCTTACGATATCCCGTGAGTAAGATAGCTCCAGTTTTGCCATTCTTGATAAGACATTGCGTTGAAGTAAAATGGCATTCTAATCCTTTGTCGCAGAATTGAGATATAGATAATAAGTTGTGCTTGAGCCCTTCGACGAGTGAGACTCTTTCAATGCACACTTTGTCTTTCTTGAGCTTTCCATATGCTACAACTTGACCTTTGTTATTATCACCAAATGTTACTGAGGGACCTCTTTCTTCATGGACATCTTCTAATAAGGATTCATCTCCAGTCATGTGTCGTGAACACCCACTATCGAGAATCCATTCATACGTTCTAGATTTAGATCCAGCCATGAAGCAAAGAACCTGAAATATAAACATTTAAGCAGGTCCCCTTTATTCCTTTTGGGTCCTAGAAGTTAACAACTTTTGACAACCCACTCTTGCTTGACCTTAGGGTTTTTAAGTCCTTTGGCATTGGGAGTGAATCGCAAAAGGCATTCCACGGCCTTGTGTCCAAAACAATCACAAATTGAACAATGTTGAAAGCCACCAATCACGTGAGTTTTCACAAACTCTTTACTTTTCTTAGGGATTGCATTCTTCTTTTGGTCAAATGAACTAGCCTTAACAAAATCTTTCTTTTGAAATTTTGGAGCGCTTTTTCTTGGAGGGCGCATAGGGCTAGGAGGCGCACGGCGATGAGGCGCGTGGCTCTTAGGCACATAATGAGCACTCGAAGAAGGAGCGCGCCTATTTTCAAGAATGATTTTGCTAGGAGATGGTTCATCTGTGGCTATATCTTTCCCTTTAGCATTCCCAAATTGCTTCGTTGGGTAGACATAATGGAATGTTTGTCTCTTGACCTTTTCCTTTCCTTTACCCATTGAAATAGAATGTTTTTCCTTAGGAATTTCAAAAGTTGGTTGATGAGTAAATTCACTATCTCTTTCAGCACAAACATCACATTTAAAGTTGTCAGTAGTTGATGAGAATCCCAAGCCACTTTTATCACCACTGACTTTTTGGGACTCAAATATATTCTCCATAGTGACACGAGAATTGGACCACTCATTTGTAATCTTTTTAAGATCAGTAATTTGAGCAACCAATTCATCGTTTTGAACTTTAAGAAGTGAGTTTTGTTCTGTTAGAAAAGTGTTTTTAACAGTAAGAGGAGTCATGCTCTTTATCTGCTCCTTAAGGAGGGTGAGTTCAGATTTAAGTAGAGATTTCTCGGTCTTAAGCTGGGAAATTTCATCACATGATAGTGCTAAAGCTTCCTTCATACTATCAAATCTAGTGATTACCTTTTCAGCCTTTTTGAACAATTTTTCTTGTTCAGCAATCACTTCATCATCATTGATTTTGAAGATTGGAGCAGTTGGTTCAACTTGAGGTCTAATGTATGCTCCTTTTCTCAACTTGTTTCTTGCACTAAGATCACATCGTGAGAATAACAATCCACCATCGCTTTGAGCCGGAGTGAGAAATCCTTGTTCAACGAGCTCGCTGATGGTTGGTCCTTTCTTCCTTTTCACTTCTTGAAAACCTGCAGATTTCTTGATAGGTTTATTCAAGGCATTCATATCAGGAACATCCTTGGAGAAGTCATCATCAGAATCATAAGTATCAACTTCATCATCATTTGCCATCAAACAAACGAGTCCATCATCGGAATCTTCATCGCTCTCATCAGAGTCTGTTTCAATCCAAGTGTTCTGCTCATTTGCTGGTGCTTCTTCTTACGCAACCATTCCCTTGTGTCGAGTGAATTTGGGAGTGAACTTGGGAGTATGGCTGCTCTTCTTCTGTATATATTCAAATTTTGGAATTGGGCAGCTTGAAGCAAAGTGTCCTGGTTTCCTGCAATTAAAACAAACAAGGTCTTCTTTTCTTTTTGAGTCACTGCTCCTCGTGAACTTTGGAGGAGCTCTGCTGGTAGATCCTTGAAATTTGCTGGTTGAGCCGGGCTTGGTAAATTTTCTAAACTTCTGGAATCTCTTCACAAATAAAGCGAAGTCTTCATCGTCCATGTCCAATAGCTCAGAAGTAAAAATTTTTGGATCTGAACTTTTCTCATCTTGTACCGGCGCAGGAGCAGGCGCAGCTTCTCTGTGCGCCACCATAGCCATATATTTTGACTTTCCTTCAGTTTCGCTGATTCGTTGGAGTTTGAGCTCATAAACCTTGAGATTTGCATAAAGGTTCCTTAAAGTCCAAACGTCTAAAGTTCCGGCGTCTTCAAGAGCGCTAGATTTATGAAGATATCTGGAGCCAAAAGCTTGGAGAAAATTTACATTCAAATCTTTATTCGAAAACTTCATGCCAAGTGAAATACATAGATTGATGATTTCACAATAGCGTTCATAAGTTTTTCTTAAGGTTTCACCGGGGAGTTGGAGAAATTATTGAATCTCTTTTGCACTTCATATTTCTTGTTTTCCTTGCAGACGGTGTCTCCTTCAATATGCTCTTTAATAGCATCCCATAGCCCATTGGCGGTAGCACAATGCATGACTTGTTGTTTCATAGCCGTGCTTAGAGTGCTTAGAAGTATGTTTCTTGCTTTGCCATCATTTGCAACTCTTCTAGTTTCTTCCTCAGTCCATTCCTCTTTTGGTTTCTTGACGGTTGGTTGAACAGCATTTGTGCGCGGATTTGGATTCGCTTTCATAGGAATGTAAGGTCCATAAACCACGGTGTCATGAAGTCTTTCATCGATTGAGTTGAGATGAGTTAAGATGATGAATTTCCACACTTCAAAATGATCTTCATCAAAGACCGGAACGTGAGTGTAGTTTGCAGTTGCCATAGGTTTTGAGTTTGCCATTTAGAATCGGCACCCAAGCTGTTAAGCTTGAAAAACGAAAATATTTTATAAAGGTGTTTTCTCTGATACCACTTGTTGGTCCCAAAGGGCAACAAGGGTATGAAAATAGCTAGAGGGGGGGGGTGCATAGCTGTTTTAAAATTCTTTTCGTACCCTTGAAAAATTCAATTGCAAGTGCGCACTTTATCAAATAAGCGTTATGATATGCGCCTAAGTGAGTGAGTGAAATGCACAGCGGAAGTTAGTTAAGAACTAGGCGCAAAATGATAAAAGGGGGCGCACACACACTCTAAGTATTTTGGCTCAAAGTGGGTGAAATAAGGAACTAAGGCAAATGAGTTAACAACACAACACAATTCAGTTCAATGAATCTACAATGAGTAAACAAGCAAATAGTGAGTGAAGATAATAACTTGAAAGTAAATGACAAGATAATAACACAAGCTATTTGGAGAGGTTCGATCAATGAAAGATCTACGTCCTCTACCAAGATGGTTAGTCTTGGATTTCTAATGGAGATCTTATATAATGAGTGAGTGTTACAAATTACAACTTTTGAGCTTCTACACTAACTCAAGATCTAATATTCTATGAATGAACAAATCCAAAACAATAACCGGTGTATCTCTAAAAGAAGGATCTAAGTGATCAAACTTAAAGAGGTGCGTGTGTGATTTTAGTATCAAGGCTCTTTAGATCTTTATGATTTAGAGCACAATAAAACTAAAGTGTTATAGCTTGAAGATCTGGGCTAAGGATGAAGGTATGAAGATGTTCTTGAGGAATTCTGGAAAAACAAAGGCAATCTTCAAATCTTCAACAAATGCTTTGAGAGAGAAATTCTTGAAATTCTTAGCAAAACTCAGCAACTTCAAAATGTTGAAGTTATGGGGTATTTATAGTGAACTTCCAAAAACTAGCCGTTGGAGATCCTTGTGGATAAGATGTGCTGTCGCTCGTTGATTGGAGCATGCATATATTATGGCCATTTTGACACTCAACATAAATGTGACCGTTGTGGACACGTGTCAACAGATTAGGCGCATATGCATCTTTTAACCACCGTTGGATAATTGGCGTAATTTGAATTCTCTTCAGGTCTTTGAATCTTCAATAAATCACTGAGTGTTGAATAAACACTTTGAGGCGCGTTGAGCCAAGAGGCGCATAGAGAATGCGCGCGCTAAGGCATATGAGGCGCATGGCGCGTATGATCAAAATGAGGCGCATAGCATTTCTTAGAAGAATGCTTATATGCGCGCGCTAGAAGGCGCATGGCGCATAGGCGCATGGGCGCATGGCTCAACTCAAAATGTGATTTTCTTGAATCTTGATCTTCTTGCCCTATTTCTAAGTCTATTCTATAACAATGGACAACGTAAAAAAATGAAGTATAAATACTCTTTACATGTGGGTCTAAAGTCCATGAAATAAAACTTAGGTGATGAATCAATCAAATCTAATAAATCCTATTACATTAAAACTGAGATATATGTGGGCATACCCAACAACCCTACATACATCCTCTACCTTAAAAAAAAAAAAAAAAAAAAAAAGTAAAAAAAAAAATCATCCTCCAACTCAAATTAGAAAATTCTTACTCATTTCTACAAAGTAAGTCATTACCAATATTACTAATTGAGAAGTGTTAAAATATACCCTCGAATAGTTTTTTACTTTTTTTTTTTTCAAAACCAAAGTAGTTAACATATACCCTCGAATAGTTTTTTACTTTTTTTTTCAAAACCAAAGTACTTTTTACTTTTAATTATTGTTCCCTCCGTCCCAGACTAAGGTTCTTGATTTCCTTGTTGGTCTGTCCCAGACTAAGGTTCTTAGTTACTTTATTACCATAAATGGACAATGAGACCCACTTGTCATTCTCACAACAAAAACTT
>JAOWBW010000578.1:102583-183447 GCA_026119855.1 Campanula takesimana
CAATAAACAATAAACAATAATAAATATCACTTACCACATAAAATTTATCAATTAACAGATAGCAGCGGAAATAAACAAGTAACAAAGGATATTAGCCAAGGTTTCCCAACTGATATAACCAAATAAAGGTCGCTGCGCAGCTTCAATAATCAACCATCAACATCTTCATAGTAGCATGAAAGCTTGAAGAGAGAACCCCCGGTACCGAACAATAACCAAGTAACATGTCACAAAGGACGGGAGATATGCCACAAAGTCATACTCCAAAAAGTTAGCTAGACTACTTCACAATGGAAGCTAGCTCATCTCATTCCAAGGCCAATCTGAAGAGGAAAATATGGGCAAAACAATGGTCAACATTATAATGGACTTGGCTCGTGCCATTATAATCTTTCCCATCGCCCGACACACACACAAATACCAGCTGGACTTTTAAGTAAATGCTAAGTAATAAATACTAGCACGGTAAACCATTAATGATTCCAAAGTAGGGAACCGATCCAAACAAATCACCAAAACGGTGTATCAATCCAACAATACATAAAAAAAATGTTCCAACAAACCCAAACCATTTGTTATCGAATTCCAATACACAATCGCTCACAAAAGGGATCATCCTCGAACACTAAAGTGTTCTTCAACATTAATCTAAGTCAACTAGGGTGATACTTCGAGCCTAGATCGGGCTTGGACCTTAAAACAATTCAAAAACAAAGATTCTCAGAGCAGCTAGTATGGGCGGTCGCCCAACCTCCATGGGCGGTCTCCCACAACCAATACCAGAACACCAGACCAACTGATGACCTGGGCGGTCGCCCAACCCAATAGTGGGCGGTCGCCCAAAACCAAGCTTCAAAAACCAATCAAACTGATGACCTGGGCGGTCGCCCAAGCCAAGAGTGGGCGATCACCCACAACCCCTGTTCTGCCGGAATTCGGCAAGGATGAACTGGGTTCTTCCAATTTCTTACCCAAAACCAATTTTCTCACAAGGCAACACTCCCAAACTGATCCCCAAAGTACCCAAACAACAACTACCAAAAAGGGGACCTTAACAACACCATTTATCAACCAAAACCAAGATCAAATCCCAACATTCATCAAAATCACCATTTTTAACCAAAAACCAAAATAAATTCCAAATAAATCCCAAACTCAATCAAACATCAAATATATCAACTAAAGTATTATATAAACATGAAATGAACACTTTAGCATAAAAATTGGGGGAAAAGCAACTTACTTGAATTTTCTCAAAGTTGCCGGAACTCGAATATTTTTAGCCCTCTACGATCCTAACGACGATCTAAACAAGTTTCATGTTTTAAGAAATGAGAAATAACAAGAGGAAGATGGTTAGATTGAAGAGAGAAGGAAGAGAAGAAAACTTACCTTTTTGCTATGGAAGAGAGAGAGAGAGTTTTGCTGGGAGAGAGAGATGAGAAGTGAGGGGGAGGTGAGGGAGAAGAGAGGGAGTAGGGAGGGAGTAGGAGAAAGATTATTTGAACATTTACACATAGACCCCCTACCCCTAATACTATACCCTTTTTCAAATAAACTCCCCACTAACAAATAAGACTCAACACTTCTACACTAGCACAAATGACCCAAATAAAATGCTAGGCATAAATTATTATAACACATAAAATGCACATATAGATTATTAATTAAATAATAATTTAAATAAATAAATAAGCAAATAAATAATAAATATTTATTACTAATAAAATAGAGCCTAGTTTTTGGTCGTGACAATGCATCATAGCAGTACGAAGCTCCAAATCAACATGAGTTTCAACACGTTGCCTATTGACAGTTTGCCTATGCCCTAAGGATGTCACCCTCAAACTGCTGAGCAAGTATATTTCCAAGCCACTACTCTGGAAGAGGTAGTGAAAATTGGCTCCTCAGTTCCTCTAGCAGCTGCAATGGTACAGTTGAGAAGTTGCCTTCTTCAATACGCTTCTCAATAAATGGGTAATTCAATATCATCTAGATAAAGTAGTCACGTTTTAGAAAAAGCCGTGCTTCAAATTAAACATTAAACCCTGCAACTGAAAATTAATCAACTACATCATACTGTCATAGAAGCCTCCCGAAAACATAAAACATAAAACATACATATCACTTTTTAAAGCCATAAATAGATTACTTGTAGTACATAACAACCTTTTAATCACATAAAGCTCGTAGATAAAGATGCTCCTTGTTATAATTAAGGCACCTGCCTACATCAAACTAAGTGTATTAAAAAAACTTTAAAAAATAAGGGCTTACTTTGTGGTATTTCAAGATAATCCAGAATTGAGACATATTCTAATCAGGACAAATCCAACCCTACATTATCCTAAAGCTCGTTCATCCAATTTCCCTATCTCTAACACAGACAGCTGAAAATTAAAACTTTGACATACTCAAGGACAATGTCAGACATGAAAATTAAGAATCTCGTACTTTCTTTATAAATCTTTTCTAGAACCTTATGATATTTGTCCTGGTATATTAGATACTAGTACTACAATGTTGTACACACTACCATTAGTTGAAAAAAAAAAGAGGTCTGAACAGTAACACCCTTAAAGTGTGCTCTAAAAAAAGTAGCCTTTGTCATATTGTGATTATGTCACATTTTTTTAGCAAATTATACTACATTTTTAGGCTCGAATTTTTACATACATACTCCCTACTCCGTCCTAGCACAAGTAGGACTTCTTTCCCTTTTACGCCGTCCAATAAAAATTGAGACTGCCCAAATGAAAATGTTTTAATATATTTATATTCAATCAACCCACCATTTAACCACACCCATTCCCTATTTTCATTTTCCACCACTCATTTTATTCAACCAACACTACTTTTTTACCCCACTCATTCTCTCTCTTCATTTTCTACCACACATTCACTATTTTCTCTTAATTATTGTGCACACTCCTCTAGTCCTACTTGTGCTGGGACGGAGGGAGTATATATTATAAAGTAATTACTGTATGAACTAACAATGTATAACTACCACAAATGATAAAGCTCCAATTTTTAAAACTGGAGTGAGTAGTAATAAGAGGTTGCTAAGTGTCCATATTCTTAAAAAAAATTGAATAGTCAAATGCAAAGATTATGGGGTAATAAAATAAGTGGCTTGATAGGAAAAAAAAAACCTTAAAACATAACTGACCAGCAGTGACACCCAAACCTAACAATTGATCTGTATTATAAATAATGCAATATTTGTCGATTTCTAAAACTATTGCTTTTGGAAATACCTGAAGGAATATTTGGTGAACTCGTCACTCGGACATACAAACTGCAGAATTATAATCGGAATTCTGAGACGGCTGCAGATTACTCTCATTAATCTCGGGAACCATCAGAAATAGGTTTCCGGCATGTACAGACATTCCGGGCCAATTGTGCTACCCAAAGTGTAGTAGTCATGTACAAGGTTGCTACTACAAAAACAATGCCAGGAACACATTAGTCTCCTCTTTTCCAAAGATTAGTTGTTATGATTCTATTATTTCTTTTGTTAGTGCGAAGTTCTCAATCAGATGGTTCGACAACGGTGGTCT
This sequence comes from Campanula takesimana, assembly GCA_026119855.1. NCBI lineage: Eukaryota > Viridiplantae > Streptophyta > Magnoliopsida > Asterales > Campanulaceae > Campanula > Campanula takesimana. The sequence goes on from JAOWBW010000578.1 coordinate 106,150, forward strand.
ACTTGTCCCCAAATTCTTAACCAAATGCCCAAACATAACTTTTCCCCAAATTCAAAATTAATCTTCAATTTCATATTAGAATTTCAAATTTAGGGTTTCATGATTGAAATTTCTAATCCAAAATTGCCAGGGAAAATTGATGAACTTGAAATAAAAGAGCTTAGAAGTTTTTTTACCTTCACGAACTTATGCGTGTGTTATGAACAGGGATAGAATTACAATTCAATTGGAAATTGAATTGAAGATTAGAATTAAACATAGATTGGGTAGAGAAGAATGGGACGGATTCAAGCTGAATCAGAGAGGTTGAGAAGAGAAAGAAGAAATTGAGTTGAGGAATTAGAAGAAGAATTTAGGGATAGAAATCAGATAGAATTAGATGAGAAACAGAGAGAAATTTAGGAGAGAAACTTGTTTATTTTCATTCATTGTTTTCTCACATACCTTCCCTGCCCTATTTAACATTGCTAACGAAAATGAAATAAACCGGGAATCATAAACCGGCAACTAGTAACTCTAACTACAGCAAACCGACTCCTACTAAGTAAGACGACGACGTATGATCCAAGAAATAGTGTGGCCCAAATAAGTGGAGAGGGACGGCCCAAGAAGTTCAGAAAACAATTTCCAGACAGAATGTTCTAACAGATGGGTCAACTTTGAACATTAAACTGTATTGATTGGTAGTGATACATCCCATGAGTTATATATGGTTACAAAGCCCTATGTGTCTAGTTTCATATGCCTCAATCGGATCATCATTTGGGTTCTTCTAGAAGGAGTTATACTTATTTTAGTGGAAGGTGTCAGAAAGTTCCGAAAAACTGTCAAGTGGATGTCTTTTGGTATTTTGGGTCTGCTCAACTTTCAAATAAGTCATTAGTTTTTAATACATTAGGTGTTTGGGTGTTATTCATGTATTTTGAGTGGTAAAGTGTCATTGTTCATGAGTCTTTGGAGTCTAGAAAGTTGCATGAGTTAAGGTGTCATTTATTAAGACTTTTGAGATGGTGTAATGGCTCCTATAAATAGAGCCTTCTATTGTGTACTTGAATCAGATTCGAAGAAGAATAAAAAGTATATTTGAGTCTCTAAGGTCTCATCCAGAAGAAGGATTTCTTCTCTCCTACTCTTAGCCTTTTTGGTGGATTCCCTAAGGTGACGAGTTTGTCCCAAACTTGTGGTGGATTCCATAATGTAAGGGATATAATCAGAGTATTCAGTGGTGTTTTTTTCCTTGATCAATCTTTCCTGTATCAAATTGGTATCCAGAGCACTGGTTCGAAGATGCCACCACGTAAAAGGAACAATCGAGTTGAAATCCCAAGGCGTGAGCGTGACCTTCGCGATGTTGAGAATGATGATTTGAGGAGACAGGTAGAACAACTCCAGCAGCGTCTTGTACATTATGAAGCTTTCGAACGTGACGAGTCGCGTCATGATTCAGAAGGTGGAAGCGATACTGACGGTGATGATGTGAACCCATTTCATCGAAGGCATGGTACGAGTATTCATTCATCAAGATCACATAGGCCCCGTGACTGTGGTAGCCAGCTATTCAATGCTAAAGTTGATATTCCTCAGTTTGAAGGAAGATTGCAACCGGAGGATTTTCTTGATTGGTTAATTGCTGTGGAGAGGGCATTTGATTATCATGATGTTTCTGAACCTCGTAAAGTGAAGTGGGTTGCTACCAAGTTGACAAAACATGCGTCAATTTGGTGGGAACATCTCAAGAAGCAGCGTGATTAGCAAGGGAAAAGTCGAATAGAAACATGGCAGAAGATGAAAAAGATGTTAAGGCGAAAGTTCTTGCCCGACAACTATATCCAAGACATTTTTCTTAAATTTCACAATTTCAAGCAAAAGGAGAAGAGCGTGGAGGAGTATACAGCTGAATTTGATCACCTTATGATGAGGTGTGACATTGTGGAACCGGAAGAACAAACAATAGCCAGGTATCTCGGCGGATTGCGGACTGAAATTGCTAATGTAGTCCAATTACATCCATATTGGACTTACAATGATGTTTTCAAGCTTGCACTCAAGGTTGAGAGGAAAATCAAAGAAGCCCCCAAGAATAATTATCGTTCTTGGCAGAAAGATAGCAGCTCTAACAAACGCGGTACATCCAGTTCAAAGATTGTTTCATCAAGTAAGTTGGCTCCATTGAAGGCTACGCAGAAAAGTAATGAAGTTGCAAAATCAAGTGTTCCCAGCACTTCTTCCACCAAGCAGTGCTACAAATGCCATGGATTCGGGCATATTGCTGTTGATTGCCCAAACAAAAAATTGTCTCCCTTGTTGAAGAAGATGTATCACTTGTGGAGGACGAGTGGGATAATAAGCAGGTGCAATATGATGAAGAAACAAAAGATGATGAAGAAGTTACATATGCAAATCACGGAGAAAGCCTTGTTGCTAGAAAATGTTTAAGTGTCATACAAGAAAAAGAGGAGTGGCTGCGTCACAACATATTCCACACTAGGTACACTTCTGGGGGAAAGGTATGTAATGTCATCATCGATGGAGGAAGTTGTGAGAACATGGTGGCAAAAGAAATGGTGGAGAAGTTAAAACTTAAAACAGAGGTACACCCACATCCTTACAGTCATTCTTGGCTTAACAAAGGAAATAAAATGAAGGTCGATAAAAGATGTTTAGTGCAATTTTCAATTGGGAAAAATTATCATGATTCTATTTGGTGAGATGTTGTTCCAATAGATGCTTGTCATTTGCTTCTCGAACGACCTTGGCAGTATGATCGAAAGGTTATTCATGACGGACTGAAAAATACTTATTCATTTGAGAAAGATGGAGCTAAAATTATTTTGGGGCCATGTAAGCCCGAGAGTGCTACTAAACCATAAAAAGGGGAGGAAAATCTTTCGCTCTCAAAATCTAAATTTGATGCAGCTTTTGGCGAATCTTGTGAAGCTTATGCTCTTGTAATTATGGAGGAAAATGAAGAAAGTGCAAATATTCCTCAGATAATGCAGCCCATTCTTGAAGAATTTCGAGATGTTATTCCTGATGAAATTCCTCCAGGTCTTCCACCAATGAGAGACATTCAACATTGCATTGATTTCATTCCGGGGGCGTCTATTCCAAACAAGGCTTCCTATAGGATGAATCCGAAGGAGCACGAGGAGTTGCAAGGACAAGTGCACGAGCTTATGGAGAAGGGCTTGTTGCGGGAAAGTATGAGCCCATGTGCTGCTCCGGCTCTACTAGTCCCGAAAAAACATAACTCTTGGCGCATGTGTATTGATAGTAGGGCGGTGAACAAAATAACAATTAAATACCGTTTTCCTATTCCTCGTCTTGACGATTTACTTGACCAACTACATGGAGCAGCAATATTTTCAAAGATTGACCTTCGTAGTGGTTATCACCAAATTAGAATGAGGCCCGGAGATGAATGGAAGACGGCGTTCAAACGAGGGACGGACTTTACGAGTGGACAGTGATGCCATTTGGCCTTTCGAATGCACCAAGCACTTTTATGAGATTAATGAATCAAGTGGCTGATGCATTAAGCCATAGACATACCTTACTCTAAAAAATGGAAGTGGAAGTCGTAGGCTTTGAAGTCCTCAAGGAGCAGTACATAGATGACCCTGATTTTGGAAAAATATGGCAGGAGTGTTTGAATGGTCCAGTTAATCACTTTTTACAACTGGATGGATTCTTGTTCAAGGATAATAAATTATGTATTCCTCAAGGTTCTCTTCGAGAATTGATTATTAAAGAGGCTCATGGAGGGGGGCTTGCTGGGCATTTTGGAAGAGACAAGACATTAGCTCTTGTGAAAGAGAATTTTTATTGGCCAAGAATGGACAGAGATATTGCAAGGCATGTAGAACGATGTCGGATATGCCATATGGCCAAAACCCATGCTCAAAATACAGGTTTATATACTCCTTTACCTGTTCCTACAGCCCCATGGATTGATGTGAGCTTGGATTTTGTTGTAGGCCTACCAAGGACTCAACGAAATAAAGATTCAATTATGGTAGTCGTGGATTGGTTTTCAAAAATGGCTCATTTTGTGCCATGTAATAAAACCATGGATGCTTCTAATATTGTTGAAATTTATTTTTGTGAAGTAGTGAAGTTACATGGAGTTCCCAAGAGTATGACGTCAGATCGGGATCCTAAGTTCATGAGTCATTTTTGGCGGACTCTTTGGCGGAAGTTGGGAACTACGCTCCAGTTTAGCTCATCGCATCATCCTCAAACCGACGGCCAAACCGAAGTTGTTAATAGAAGTTTGGGGAATCTTTTAAGGAGTTTGGTACGCTCCAATGTTCGTCAATGGGATCTCATTCTTGCTCAAGCTGAATTTGCTTATAACAGATCCAAAAGCCAAATAACAGGAACTAGTCCATTTGAGGTTGTGTACGGCTGTAATCCGGTTAGTCCATTGGATCTGGCTCCTATTCCAACTACTTGTTCATACAGTGGAGAGGCTGAAGATAGAGCAAAGAACATCAAGAAGTTACATACGGAGGTGCACGACCGTATTGTGAAACAAAATCAGAAGTACAAAACAAAAGCAGACAAACATCGAAAAGCTGCGACTTTTAAAGGAGATCTGGTTTGGATACATCTCCGTAAAGAACATTTCCCAGAGTCCGTCATGGTAAGATTAAACCGAGAGCTGATGGACCTTTCAAAGTACTTCAGCGTATTGGAGAGAATGCATACAAGATAGAGCTTCCCGGAGAGTATGGGGTTTCTACAACTTTCAATGTGGCTGATTTGTCTCCTAATCATGGTGATGAGATAGATGAGGATGACACAAAATCGGAGACGAGTTTACTCACAGCGGAATCGAATGATCCAAGCAATAGTGTGGCCCAAATAAGTGGAGAGGGGACGGCCAAAGAAGTTCAGAAAACAATTTCCAGACAGAATGTTCCAACAGATGGGTCAACTTTGAACATTAAACTGTATTTATTGGTAGTGATACATCCCTTGAGTTATATATGGTTACAAATCCCTATGTGTCTAGTTTCATATGCTTCAATCGGATCATCATTTGGGTTGTTCTAGAAGGAGTTCTGCTTATTTTACTGGAAGGTGTCAGAAAGTTCCGAAAAAACTATCAAGTGGATGTCTTTTGGTATTTTGGGTCTGCTCAACTTTCAAATAAGTCATTAGTTTTTAATACATTAGGTGTTTGGGTGTTATTCATGTATTTTTAGTGATAAAGTGTCATTGTTCATGAGTCTTTGGAGTCTAGAAAGTTGCATGAGTTAAGGTGTCATTTATTAAGACTTTTGAGATGGTGTAATGGCTCCTATAAATAGAGCCTTCTATTGTGTACTTGAATCAGATTCGAAGAAGAATAAAAAGTATATTTGAGTCTCTAAGGTCTCATCCAGAAGAAGGATTTCTTCTCTCCTACTCTTAGCCTTTTGGTGGATTCCCTAAGGTGACGAGTTTGTCCCAAACTTGTGGTGGATTCCATAAAGTAAGGGATATAATCAGAGTATTCAGTGGTGTTTTTTTTCCTTGATCAATCTTTCCTGTATCAACGTAACTCTTCTAACCAAAACGACGGCACATTAACATAACGGAACTAACTGAAAAGATAGAAATACTAACGGTAACCCCAATTGACCCTAGATCATAACATTCCCTTCCCTCAAACAATGCTTGTCCTCAAGGATTAACCAATTCCCTTGAGTGAGAAATTTGCAAGCAGAATTCCCACTTTATCAAATTTGTTTACTGAAAAAGTGCACTTGCTGTCATTGAGATAGGTGGCCAAAAGTGGAGTTGCAGGCCCAGCCAATGCTTCAAAAAGTGAGCTTAACACCAACATCATTACACCTCGAGCCATCAATTTCATTGCAAGTTTGAAGTGAGCCAATCCTGAATTGCAGTGCTAACAAGAATGAGATTTTTGACCAATCCAGGTTATCATCTTGTCCTTCCCAAGGCTTTATGCACTCTTCTTTAAAAATAAACATACAGATCAAGATCTCAAGAGCCAGCCAACCCTGCTTATGTCCTTTCCCTATAGCATTGAACTGAAATTCATTAGCACTTCCTGTTCTCCTAGCCATCGTTGCTCCTGCAAGTCCAACTCCACCAACTTCTATTAATGCAGGCAATACAATAGACCCTCCAACAATTGCAATAGCAGCATGATCACTTGCTCCAACCACAGAAATAATAGTGCCCAATGACGGTGTTAAAGCACCAAAACCTGCGGCCTTTGCTGGTAAACCACCTGTAATGGCAATTAATGTTCTACCAGTTGATGCATAAGTACTTAAGATATCTCCACGTTTCCATTTAGCCCATGTAACTTTTCGTGTTCCATTTCCCTCTTCTTTTGCTTTATCCCCTTTCAGTACAGCCATTGCAGAGCAAGCAATAATAGTCTCGATAATTTCCATTATAATCCACACGACGATGAACCAGGTAACCAGCACCAATAAGGTAAAACGATGGTGACCACCACCCCCTTCTGAAAAAGATATATCCATTTGATATCCCCACAAAAAAACTAACATCACCTTTCTTTTGCTCAGTCGAACCCAGTACAACAAGCCCTTGGTATGGTAGTTACAGCTACATCAAATCCAGTTGAAATGATTGTAGAATCAGGGACAAACATGGAAGTTATAGGTATCATAGCATGTTGAAATGCAAAAAAGTTACCATTATCCCCAACTCCTTCACGACTCTAAGGAATATTGACACAATATCCTTTTGAATCCATGTAATGAAATTGATAAGCAGCACCAATATCAGTAAATGTACCTGGATAAAATTTAGAACCCTTGTTTTGTAATAACTCAATTCTGCTTGTTAACTGGTGATTGTTTTCGACAGTTTGGAATAAATTTCCCTTACAGCAATACAATCCTTGTCGATTAAAACAGCACCACCATATTCTCACAATATTCTTCATCATAGCACCTCTATTGACCAAAACAATACCACTCACCTGATTGGTTTGGTGATTTATTAAGAGCATTTCCCTTTTTGAGTCAACCACATAAACCAGGTCTCCATACTTATTAAAGTACAGAGCAGTTGGAGTAAACGAATCCAACCCTTTGAAAAACATGTAGTGTGATGGCGGTACAAACTCAATGTCACAGTTAGAAAAAACAAAAGGCATAGTTGTGCTCCTCCTGATCAAATATGCAACAAAAACAAGTATTCGATGACCATGCGTCCACCAGCAAACGACAGCAATACAATCCTTCTTTCTTAGATCCTTTGAAACGACTCTAGTCTTCAATTCCCATGTAAAAACTCCTAATAACAGGGATACTGGAAAACCCAATATTGCTGCGACAACACCAGGCACACGAAAGGCCTTCTCTGTAAACCATAATGCAACAGTGATGAGCATGGTACTAATAGAACCTAATCCCCTCTTCACAGATCCCCCACAATCCCAAGCAAACTGATCTCGTTCGTTGTCACCTCCAATCAAGTTCAAATACTTCACTAACACATTCACTACCCCATACAACCCAGCAGTGAGCAACAACTCACTCAAACCTGATCTCATAAGCCACGAAATACCAAATGCCTTACACACACTAATAGACAACCATGAGAAATCATTATCTACTAACCAGAAATGTACTAGGGTGTGCACAAAATAAGCAGCATGAGCAGAATTATGACCACATCCATATCCTAAAATAACAACAGCTTTGTTGAAAGAATTACTTGAAACATCAGTGCCAGTGCGAGGGGTGACCTTAATTCGAGCAGAAACTAATCCTCCAGAACTAAAACCAGCATCATCACTAGATATAATTGTCATTGATTCAACATTACTAATATGCATCTTGAAATGGCAGACCAGCTTAGTATCCTTCCAATAACCTTTTGGATCCCACATCAACCCAAACGATAATTCCTTTTCATCTCTTAAACCAAGCCTACCACTCCTGAATTTTTTCCTAAACTCCTTTAAATCAACCAGCAGTTCTGAAATAAAAATGTAACAAACTTTTGCTACACTCTTATATCCACCAATTAACTGCAGATTCCTCGATCCGACACATGCACTATGAGTACTTCCCAATGAGAAATGATTAAGCATAACATCTCCATCCATTCCAACAAAATACTCTAATGACTGCTCAAACTTCCATCCTTGAGCAAAACCCAACACCATTGAATTCCCTGTATATTGATCGGGCATGGATAACAATTCAAAAACCCTCCTAGGTTTATCCAAACCACCAGCATCAGTTAATGCACTATTAATAGGGTTCCATGTGAAACGCTCTTGTCAGACATATTATCAAACACCTTACATGCATCACTTAAACAACCATAGTTTCCATGATCACAATCTGCATATGAGTAAGGATTAGCTACCAAAATAGAACAATCACCAGCCATAATCTGAGAGATATTTTCCCCCACACAACAATCCAGATCTACAACCGTCTCTTTAACTTGAACCTCAACATTGTTTGTAATCAAACAATAGTTACAATCACTAACAGTAGAATTAACAGAAATCTCAACAGGTTTAACAATTACCTCATCAACAGAATCACCTGAATTGTCGGAATCCTCATCTTCACGAACCCATTCATAACCAGTATACGATTTATACAAGTCCATGGCTAAAACCCGAATTTCCTTCATGGTCGATTTAACCTTGGCGATTTCACTTTTTAACTCCGTTGTAGCGATCCGCCAGGTTTCCTCCGATCTTCTTTGACTGACTTCAAGACCCCCGATTCGTTCACCAAGGGACTCGACTCCCTTCTCTAAGGCTTCATAGTAGCCCTCCGTTTCCGCATCAGTCACCTCGACCGAGAAAGCTCTGGATACCATTTGCTATGAACAGGGATAGAATTACAATTCAATTGGAAATTGAATTGAAGATTAGAATTAAACAATAGATTGGGTAGAGAAGAATGGGACGGATTCAAGCTGAATCAGAGAGGTTGAGAAGAGAAAGAAGAAATTGAGTTGAGGAATTAGAAGAAGAATTTAGGGATAGAAATCAGATAGAATTAGATGAGAAACAGAGAGAAATTTAGGAGAGAAACTTGTTTATTTTCATTCATTGTTTTCTCACATACCTTCCCTGCCCTATTTAACATTGCTAACGAAAATGAAATAAACCGGGAATCATAAACCGGCAACTAGTAACTCGAACTACAGCAAACCGACTCCTACTAAGTAAGACGACGACGTAACTCTTCTAATCAAAACGACGGCACATTAACATAACGGAACTAACTGAAAAGATAGAAATACTAACGGTAACCCCAATTGACCCTAGATCATAACAGCGTGGGCGGCAGGAACCTTGGCAAGGGGCACGTTCTTGCCTTTTCTCGTCCTTCGCCACTTCATTCATGGAAATAGACAAGAGATATGAGAGAAGAGAAGAGAGGTGAGAAGAGAAAGTGAAGGCGACCATGGAAATAGAGAAAGGGGGCGGCGGCGACCGCGTATGAAGTAGAGAGAGGAAATACATCGAGAACTATAGTGTATAGGGAATACAAAAGGATTCCAGGATTCCAGCCTTCAACTGACCGAGAAAAACATGCTGAATCTAATCCTTCTCTTGCCTTGTACAGTGTTCCAGAAAGACACGTTTTCACGTTTCCGGTTATAGAAAGGGTGTTTGAGCGGGAAACTCTTTTAGAAAGGGGCTCTATTTACTTCACTCATTATATATATATATAAAAACGTAATATCACGAGTCATTAAGAAAAACCAAACTTCGGAGAGGGCATTGACGGCATAAGGAGAGAAGGGAGTGGTGAATTTCAAGCTATATAGCTTGAATGTAATTTACTCCCTCCGTCCTGGAGTAAGAGTCATACCCCTCATTTGCACGCTTATTAATAAATATTGGATGTGATGTAAATGTTGTGAGTGTAAAAGTAAAGTATGAGAGAGAATAGTGAATTGATTGGTGTTGTGAGTATAAAAGTAAAATAGGAGAGAGAATGAGTGGGGTGAATAGTAAAGATTCTTTGCCATTTTAAGAATATGAGACTCTTACTCTGGGACGGACCAAAAAGGAAAATGGGACTCTTATTCTGGGACGGAGACGGAGGGAGTATCTTATTGTGTACTGTTATAAAAAGAATAAAAAAAAATAAGACATTTATAAAGACGGAGGGAGTAATGCTTTTGAATTAATGGAGAGAGATGTGGTTGTGTGCAGATGGTGTGCTTGGTGTGTGTTTTGTCTTAAAAAGTCAAAGAGTAAAATAGTTTGGTGTGTGTGTGTGACGTGTATATAGGTATGTGTGTGTATTTAATCTTGAGTTGGTTTTGGGGGAAACTAGTTCCTTCATAAATTATAAAATATCATGTTTTTTAACCCTTCTTAAGCACTAAAAAGCCTAAACCCTAAACCTAAACCCTAAACTTTAACCCTTATAAAAACAGGACTTTTTATAACTTATGGATAAAACTAGTTTCCCCCAAAATTTTCTCTTTAAACTTAGACCATATACAATGATTTTTTTTCAATACCATCTTTTCCAAAATTCCCAACATTCCACGTTATATTCTCTCTGTTCTACTTAATAATTCAACTACCATTCAACTTTTATACCCTACAATGGTTTTGTTTAAAATTCAACACCCTTCCAACTCACCATTCTATACTCCACCACATTTATATTATTATGTATTCTTTATTTTTATGATTAGTAAAATAATAATTATTATTATCATCATTTATAATTAAAAAATACTTCACACTTAATTAATTTTCTTTAATTGCAATTAAATAAATACTAGAAATGACGATAATAATTATTGGGATCCAATTCACTAAAAAGATATTGAATTTTTAAAAATAAGATTAATGAAGGATAATTGAGAAATTTATATTGAAAAAAGAGGGTTTTTTGTCTGTGTCCAAATCAAATGAAAGAAGATTCAATTTATATAGAGAAAAAAATTATGAATTTTGGTGTAAAAAAATAAAAAAATAATAATTATAAATTAATTGAGCTCAAATAATTGGGATGAGATATAAAATCGGAAATCTTAACAACCAATCATAGCCTGCCAAATGTCACAATAAAAAAAATCCGTAGGACCTGCTACAGACGCGGCCCTGTCGGCGCGTTTAGCTCACGCGCCATGTCGGCCCACTAAGAACGCGCAACGTGTACATAAAGCTTGGCCCCTCAACTCCCCTTCACCCGTTGTAAAATTACAACACTCCCTGTTTTTCAACACCCCTTCAACAAACAATTGCACCCCTTCAACACCCCTTCAACTATTGATTTTTTTCACAACACCCCATTTTACATGGTCTTAAGGCAATGAAAGAATAGGAATTGAAGGAGAGATAGCTAGTGGAAGGAGTGATGTAAGGAGGGTTTTAAATGTTGAAAGAAGGGTCTCAGATAATAAAAAAATCATTGTACTCTTAAGTATTAGACGAGAATATCTTGGTCAGTTAGACCGAGATATACATGCCGTGTGTAGTGATATATATTAGGGAGATTTGTATATTTTTGGTATATCTAGATGTATCATATCGTAGCCTAAGTATAGAGTCCTTCTTGTGTAAGGAAAGGGAGTCTTGTGTTTGTATATATTACCTTTACCGTGAATAAGAAAAGGGTCCAGAAAATTTCCCAAACCTATGTGCCTATACTTCTTGTATTCTAACATGGTATCAGTCTAACCAACGATCCATTGTTCTTCAATCTCTCTAAACCTATTTTTCTTCTTAGGCTACTATGGAAGGAACCCCTCTCTCCGGTTCTTCTTCACTGTCCTACTTGCCTCCTCCTTATACCTCTTTCCCTATTTTCTACAATACCAACTCCATCATGGGCCAAACCTTCCTCACGAAAGAAAACTACGTTAACTGGAGCAATCTTTTTAAGACACTCCTACGCACCCATGCCCTCATATACATCATCGACCCTACACAAACTCCGGCTAAACTAGCCGACAGCACAGACAACCCAAAGCACGAGTTATGGAAGAAAGGTACTGACCTAGTTTGTGGCTGGATAAAGGGGACGGTTACCCCTGTGGTTCTCCCTTATCTTAACTCCTGTGACACAGCACCTGCAGCATGGACTGCATTAGCCAAGCGATTTGGGGCTTCTTCTGCCCTTCAGATAGAAACCTTGAAAGAAAAATTACACGATCTCAAGAAAGCCCCTAAGACATCAATCGCTGACTATCTTCTTCGCGCCACATCTCTTTCCGATGCACTCACTGCCGCAGGTGCCCCTATTGATGAATCTGTGCTCATTCAACGTGTTCTAGGTGGGCTAGGGCAGGAATATAAGGAGTTTTTGACGTCTACAGCCGCAGTCCATGCTCGTCAGCCTCTTAGCTTTGACGACTTAACAGACCTCCTTCTCAAGGAAGAGATGCTCCTCCAAAAATTTTCTACTCCGACCCAAACGAGTGCAGCATTGGTTGGAGAGAAGCAAACGAGTTCCACAACTCCAGCTGCTGCTTTTGTTGACAGAGAGGCGGTGGTGGCGGCAATCGAGGAAATCGCAACCAGCAGAATGGTTATCGCTCACGTGGTGGCAACAATGGCAACAGGGGACAGTGGAACAACTATTGGAATAATAATGGCTATGGAAATTCTTGGAACAACAACAGATCTGGTCGGGGCAATAGCAATAGCAATGGTCAGGGTCACGGGTCTGGTAATAATAGGCGTTCCTCCGGTGGTGGATCTGGAAACAACGGTGGAGGCCGTGGCCTTCTCCCAAACCCCACTATCACGTGTCAATGGTGTCTCCGTCCAGGACATGGGGCTAGGGACTGCACTGATACTACGGCCTATATGTCCTACTCTGATCCGGTTATTCTTGACTCGGGAGCAACAAATCATATGACGTCGGATCCTTCCTCCTTCTCTGGCTCTTATCCGTATTCAGGTAAAAATGTAGTGACTGTTGGTAATGGCTCTAAATTAAAAATTGCTCGAATTGGTCATGCTTCTATCTTTGCTAATAATCGTTCTTTCAATCTTTGTAACATTCTATATGTTCCTCATATTCACAAACCATTATTATCTATCAGTCAATTCTCCAAAGATAATGATTGTTATTTTGAACTTTACTCTTGTGGTTTTCGTGTCAAGGACAAACGGACGCAGGAGACTCTTCTTTCTGGCAATAATTCTGGCGGTCTTTACAAGCTTTCGTTCAATTCCCAGCTCCCAGTAATCCAGTCCCCCTTCTTGGTGAAAGATCGAGTCAAGGAACTTGGCATGACCATTTGGGTCATCCTTCTACCCAAGTCCTTAAAGTTTTGTGTCATAAATTTCGTTTGCCTTTAACTAGCAGAATAAATGACACTCAATGCTGCCATTGGTGTCCCCTAGGAAAATCTAGCAAGTTATCTTTTAATTCTCGAACGTTTAATGATTCAAATCCTCTTGATATGTTACATTTAGATGTTTGGGGTCCCGCCCCCGTTAATTCTATGAATGGTTTTCGTTTCTATTTATCTATAGTTGATGATTTTTCTCGTTTTGTGTGGCTTTTTCCTATGACTCACAAATCTAATGTTACTCAACTATTTAGTACATTCAAAACTCAAATCGAAAATCAACTATCTCGTCGTATCTCTGCGATTCATACTGTTAAAACCATTTAAACAGATGGGGGAGGTGAATTCACTAGTAGGGCGTTCTCATCTTATCTTAGTAGTGTTGGTATCAAACATCAACTCACATGTCCCTACACTCCACAACAAAATGGTGTTGTCGAGCGTAAACATCGACATATAGTTGAGATGGGTCTTTGTCTCATGTCAAAAGCCAAAGTCCCTTATAAATTTTGGTTGGAAGCATTTAATACCTCAGTTTATCTCATAAATCGCCTTCCTATGCGTCAACATAACTATGTCTCTCCCTATCAAAAATTGTGGCAACGAAAACTGACTATCATTTTCTTAAAGTTTTCGGTTGTTACTGCTTCCCTCATATTGTTCCGACCAATTCACACAAACTCATGCCAAAATCACTTCATTGCATTTTTCTTGGTTATGATATTTCTTGGAAAGGTTATCGTTGCATGGACTTATCTAATGGAAAAGTTTATATATCAAGACATGTTATTTTTGATGAATCTTCTTTTCCTTGGCAAAATGTACATGTAAATAAACTTCTTATAGATGGGAGTTGTGTTCATCCTCATGCCTCAACGGATCATCATATGGGCACGCACATACTGCCTAAACTACAGTCCACATATCCGTCTGAACCTTCTGCCACACCTAGGCCGCCTACACCTTTGATCTCCTCTACTAGGCCTTCTCAACTACGGCCCACTCTTCCAAGCAGGCCCTCTCGCAATGTTACTCCAGTACCCCTACATCTCCCAGAGTCGTCTGGCATACCCTTCCAGTCTATCTCAGCTGATGGCACCACCCTTGAATCTGCTCCACACTTCTCTTCACTCCCTGCTACTGCTGCAAATGACGAGGCAGTACCTGAGAACTCTCTTGCTTCTTCTTCCTCCCCTCCGCTTCGATACAGAGGCATGGCAGATTTGTATGGTGACACCTCACCAGTTTCTATTGACTACAGTCTAGTTACGGTCAACACCGATCCATTCTACGAACCACGTACATTCAAACAGGCTTCTCAATATCCTCAATGGCAGTCTGCTATGGCCGATGAAATAGCCGCACTACACAAAAACAGCACATGGTCTTTAGTCCCTTGTTCTCCTCAAATGAATGTTGTTGGTTGTAGGTGGATCTTTAAGGTGAAAAGAAAGGAAGATGGGTCTATTGACCGCCATAAAGCTCGCTTAATTGCGCAAGGGTTCACGCAACAAGTTGGCTTAGACTACGAGGAGACATTTATTCCTGTCGTTAAACCCTCCACTATTCAGACGGTTTTATCTATTGTTCATTCTCGGGACTGGTATATCAAGCAAGTAGATGTGCGTAACGCTTTTCTCAATGGCATTCTTCACGAAGAGGTGTATATGAAACAACCCCCTGGTTTCGTACACACTTCTACTCCTGACAATGTATGCAAGCTTCATAAAGCGTTGTATGGCTTGAAACAGTCTCCGAGAGCGTGGTTTCAGAGGTTACATGATTTTCTCCTGCAACACGGGTTCTTCAACAGCCGCTCTGATTCGTCTTTATTTATACGGCACACTTCAGAGTCCACTCTTGTTATTCTGGTGTAAGTCGATGACATAATCATCACTGGGTCCTCCTCTTCCGCCATATCCACCGTTATTGATGCTATCTGTAACACCTTTGACAGTCGCCGTCTCGGAGATTTGAGTTTCTTTCTCAGACTTGAGGTATCCCGTTCTCCCACGATATTACAGCTTGGTCAGTCTCGGTATGCCCGTGACCTACTGGACCGTTTCAACATGAGTGACTGCAAACCATCTTCCACACCCACCGTCCCTCACTCTCACCTTTCCTGTCATGAGGGTGATCTTCTCACGGATCCTACAGTCTACAGGAGCCTCGTTGGTGGTTTACAATATCTCACTTTGACTAGACCGGACATTGCCTTTTCAGTTAATCAAGTATGTTAGTTCATGCACCAACCTCGCACCTCCCACCTTGTTGCGGCCAAACGGATCCTTCGTTTCATTAAATGGACTCTGGACATCCGTCTCACATTTCAATGTTCCCTAAATTTCGCACTTCGGGCCTATTCCGACGCTGATTGGGCAGGTGATCCAGATGATCGTCGGTCCACAACCGGGCATGCATTTTTATTGTTCCAAATATCATTTCTTGGATGGCTAAGAAACAATCCACGGTGTCGCGCTCTAGTAGCGAAGCTGAGTAACGTGCCATTACCACGACAACTGCAGAGCTTCGGTGGTTCTCTTATTTATTCCGTGAGCTTCACCTTCCTTTCTCAGCTCCATCCTTGTTTTGTGATAACTTATCGGCTCTCCACATGGCTCGCAATCCTGTGTTTCATGCTCGAACTCGGCATATAGAGATCGATTACCATTTCATTCGTGAATTGGTTACTCGTGGCTTCTTGACATTATACTACGTCTCTACAGATGATCAACTTGCGGACATTTTCAAAAAAGGGTTGCCTAAGCCCCGTTTTCAGGCTCTATCTATCAAGCTACGCCTTCCCTATAGTCGTCTAGCTTAAGGGGGACTATTAGACGAGAATATATTGGTCAGTTAGACCGAGACATACATGCCGTGTGTAGTGATATATATTAGGGAGATTTGTATATTTTTGGTATATCTAGATGTATCATATCGTAGCCTAAGTATAGAGTCCTTCTTGTGTAAGGAAAGAGAGTCTAGTGTTTGTATATATTACCTTTACCGTGAATAAGAAAAGGGTCCAGAAAATTTCCCAAACCTATGTGCCTATACTTCTTGTATTCTAACATTAAGAAGTGATAATTAGTCCAATTCAATAATTGTTGGGATTACAGTGGACTTAACAATTGCAATGTATTTACAATGGACTTAACACTTGCAATGTATTATTGTTCTAACACCTACATTGAGCATTTTGCATTGCTGGTTTGGGATGGTGGAATGGAGGGAGTAGTATTTTTCCCATTGCTGGTTTTGGACCAGACGCATAACTGATTTGGGCGCGGAACCAGTTTTCTTACACTTTTGTATCCCGTTTGCAGTTTATGCAAGTATAATCAAGTTCATTATAGAAGATCTCTTATGTATAGGGCTTGGTGTGAACACTTATTCCCACACTGTCACCTCATATTTTTAATGCTGTTAGAGATGAACATGTGAAAAGTGTGTGTGTGTGTGTGTGTGTGTATTAGCTCTTGTCTTACTATACACACACTCACCCAGCAATTGCTAACAACATTATTATCTCTTAAACAATAATTTTGACCAATGCTTCTTCATATAAAATATAAGTTGCTACCTATACTGCTTCACTCAATTTCACTCATTATTTCCTTTTGTTTCCTGCTCTTTAGATAGGAGATAGATGTCAAGTTGAACTTGGGGACAAAAGAGGTGCCATAAAATTTGTGGGTCGGGCGGAAGCACTTGGGCCTGGTTTCTGGGTTGGAATCCAGTATGATGAACCACCGGGGAAACACGATGGCCTGTAAGTAAAACTTTATAGCCATTGAAATGCTTTTTTAAGAATGTATGATATCTTCATGATATGGTGCAAATCGATTTTTTTAATGTACAACTCATGTGAAAGTGCTATACCTAGACAATCTGTTGTATGTCGATTAAGGCATAATTACTATGCAATCCTTGTTTTGATTCTATTTTAGTAATTTTCTATGTTGATGATGCCACAGAAATCGGGGTCAATATAATGGATGGATACCTGGCTTTTATCAACGGTTCACCTGTAACATAACAAAGACAATGAAACCGTCAAGGTCAAGGCCGGGTTTGATCCCAGCTTAGACCCTCGGGCGTAAGAGTAAGATTCTCTTGAAAGTCTAAGGGTAAGGTGTGGAATGCCTTCGGAGAGAAGAATAGAGTTCTCTGTGTGCTTTGAGTGTGTGTAGGGTATGTTGTTCATACCTGAGAGAGAGGTAGAAAAAGGCTTATATATGACCCCTTTTACCCAGCGGTCTGACCGTTGGTCTAGGTATAGACTTTACCAACTTGGCCATGTGTCGTCGTGGGATAGGTCGGTAATCCAGACAGGACAGGCTCTGACCAGAGGATGTCGTGACGTGACAGGTTCGGCGCTGCGCATAGTAGGTCGCTAAGGAAGTCCATTGGGCATTTAATGCGATAGGAAAGGTCCCTGCAGGTCATTAATGATACCTTTATTCCGGACTCGCCGAGGGGGCTCCGAGCTCGCCGAGGTGGCGACCCCAGGATGCTAAGAACTAGTCTGAGAGCTCATCTCGGCTCGTAGCTGCTGCTTGACCTTGATCTCGCTAATAGAAGAGGAGAGGTTGACTGTACTTGGTTGACTTGAACCGGTTCTTGAATGACTCGGGTTTGGCTTGTGCCCGGTTTATCTTCTGAGCCTGATCCATCTGGCGTGGGCTCTTCAGTAGCCCCTTACTCCGAGCTTGTAATTATTTATGATTAGAGCGAGGAGTAACCCTTCTGGTTTGACGAACTCGCCGAGCTACCCAGAGAGCTTAGTGGGATACAATTGTCAGACATCGGAGGCGTGGGCCCCAACTGACGGTTGACGGTACGGCGTGTCAGCTCTGAAACGACGTTTTGCCCTGGATAAGGGGGCATTTAATGCCAGCATTTATGACTTTCAAAATAATTGTTCCCGCCTTTTCGTTTTCCAATAAAGCGCGCCTTCAGGGCGGTTGATTTCGGGTGGACCCGACCCGTTTCTTCTGTATAAATAGAGGCCAGCTCAAACCTACTCACTTTTTTACAACTCCTTGAGCTCCGAAAGACCTTAGAAAAACTTCCGCCTTTTCGAATTCGTCTTGCAAAGCTTTATAACCCTTCCGAGTTCTCCAATCGATCATTCATCAGGTAGTGCTTAATTTCCTTTATCTTGTCATAGGCTTTGATTTTGCGCTTTCTTTTTCTTTTTTCTTGATAAGAAATTTTAGGGCAGGATGAGCCTCATTCATCCTTCATACGCCGTTTGTCAGACTACCAGTGGCCTTTATCAACGGGTGATTTATAGATAGGTTCGCCTTCGATTAAAAATTTTGCGCGTCCTTGCTACGGCGTACTCGTGGGGTTCTTGGACTCTGCCCCTGTTGTGGGAGTCTGGGTCCCTAATCGTTCTGGCGGGTAGACAAGTTAGGATTTGGGGGGGGGAGGAAGAGTTAGGGCTTTTTGTTTGCACCGTCTTAACCCGTTTCCCCCATTCTGTAGATATGGCTGATTCCGCCAAACGTTTGGCTTCTCGAGCGGATAGAAATGTCGAGGACATTGATTGGTCCACCGTGGGTCTTGAAGACGATGTGACGGTGCCTGAACCCTCGACTCGAAGGGGCAATATTGGCCGCGCCGTCGTCTCTAGTGACGATGAGACTGGGTCCCTGATTTACCCTTTCTGCCAATCGCCGTTGAAGGTGGGGCCATTAAAGGTTTGGAACAAACTAACCCCATACCCATTGATGATGATGATTCCGACACAGAGGAACTAGGTGAGGCGGAGCAATTGCAAAGATTGGCCCCGGGCACTGCCGCCTTGGTGAGGCGAAATGTAGAGATTGTGGTTCGTTTTGAGTAATCTCACGAGCGTATGACCTCGCGCCAAATGAGCTAAATTGGTGCTTCTTGTTCTTCCTCTGAACTCGCCAAGCTGAAAGGCAAAGCTAAGACTAAGGACCCCGAACAGGATGTCTACGGCGCTCTGAAAGGCGAGGATGATTTCACCCTTTTCTACGGTATTGATACCGGATTATTTTGTTTGTCCGACCTCAGCATGAAGGTTTTTAGTGACGGCACCGCTCGCCCTATGGAAGCCAAGGAAGCTCGTGACGGCAACCGGGCCTGTATTTTCTATCAGCCTCAATTTGATCATGGCCTCCGGCTCCCTCTAGATCCCTTCATCTACTATTTCTTAGAATTTTGTCAGTGCCTGCCTAGGGACCTGAACCCGAACACTCTGAGGGTCTTGATCTATTTCATAGTGGTGTCTAGGATATTGGGATATGAGCCCAACCTGTCCGCCTTGTTTAAGTATTATAACGTCCAGATCACCTCGCGCTCGCTGAGCTTGAAGACCAAAGCCGCTATGAAGACGCCCATTCCCAAGATCTTTACCGAACCTTTTAATAATTTTGAGGCATTTCAAGTGAAGCCCCTCATGGTTGAGTACAGGACGGGCTGGGGTTTGGGTAAACCTGGAGGCAAGGTGCATGTCCGTCCTTCCGAGTTTAAGTATCCCTCTAAATCTTTGGGGGCTGACTTGACGGCTGCAATTGAGAATTTTCTGGAGATTGATCATGACTTCAATACCAATTCCGTTTTTTATGTGGGATCTATAATCGAGGACGAGGCGTTGCTTATCCGGGCCGGGGTGGCTCCAGCTCGCCAACCTTATCTCACTACTTCCCGAGTTCCTGTTGTCCCCTCGGCTTGTGATCCGGACTGGAGAGTCCATCAAGGACTAGTATTTTCATATGACTGTTGTTTTTGTGCTAACAACACTCAATGCACTGATCCCGATCTTGCTGGTCATTACTCACCCCTTCACGCTTTTTCTTCTTCAGAGATTTTTGCTAAATATCTGCTTGACTAACTGTCTTTCTTTTGATGTTTCCATTTTTGCAGAATCCAATCCGGAGCCAAACATGCCGCCTCGTAAAGTCAGCAACTACGGAGCTCTTAAGAACAAGAAAACAATAGCAGATTTGAAGGCTGCCTCAGATCGGCAGGCCGCACTGGGGGGAGGCTGGATGGTAAGCTGTCCATAATTAATAGGGCTGGTGTGGCTGTTTTAGCGCCTGTGGGCGGTGCTCAGAGCTCAAGAGGAGTAGATGCACTTGTGCATAAGCAGATGGGCTCGTTGCCCTTAGTATCAGCTTCCGCTCTTCCTCTTGCGCCCCCTCCATCATCCGGCTCGGGCTCGGGTGTCTCCAAGGTTGTGCCTTTGGGTAAAAGGCCTGCTTCTACTGAGCCAGAGCCACCTGCTGCCAAGGTTCCCAGGTCTAGCCGTGAGGAGTCCCCTCTTCCCGTGGCCCCTGCATCCCACAGCTCCTACGTTCCTCGCCTTAAATACCCTGTTACCTGGTTCAACGACCGCGAGGAGGCGAAGGTTAGGGGCTCCGAGCTTGGTAAGGTGACTCCGGAGGTGAGCGGGGTGGATATGTTTGACCGTAGCGTCAAGAATGCGTATATCGGAAATGGGTTGCTATACCGCTTGCACGCCCAAGACATTATGGAGACTGTTTTGTCTGACAAGAACGCCTATTCTTTGGTAGGCCAGGTTGGTCTGAATTTCCCCGAGGTAACTATATTGTCTATACCTCTGACTCTTCTTAGCATTTTCTCTTAGCTGACAGTTACCCTTTGCTCTTTTAAGCTGCCAACTATGTTGACCTCATGAGGCGTAAGGCTGAAGTTGATAGGAGGCAGCTTGATTTAATTGACAAACAATGCGCCGAGGCCACCACCCAACGGGATGACTTGAAGAAGATCAACGACGCTATGGTCAAAGAATTGAAGAAAACTGAAAAAGCCCTTGTTGAGAAGACCCGATAGGCGAATGAGGTTGGCAAGCATCTGGCCTCCATTCTAGATCAAAGAGAGAAAGCCTTTTCCGAAAATAGCAGGCTGACTGCCGAGATGCATAGGCTTAAAGAACAGTTGGCCTTGGTGGATACCGAGCTGGCTTCAAAGAACGCCAAGCTGGAGAAGTTAAAGTCTAAGATTGATGAACTGGAGGCCCTGCCAAGAGGAGCTACCGAGGAGGAGAAGGAGCAGATTGAGCAGGACTTTAAAGTCAAATTTTTGGAATCGTCTGAATACGATGAGTTGGTTACTGACGCCTCTATCTATCAGTATGACCTCTCCAATCAGCAGTATGCTCGCACCATTGTTCATCAATGTGATTTTACTGCCTATAATTTGCTGAGGTTTAGGGCTCCTCTCGTCATTGATCCTCAATGCCGAAATGGCCACTCCTTGGTTCCTTTTGATGACGAAGACCTAACTGTTCAAGTTCAAAATGTTGTACAAAGGGGAGAGACTTGGGTGCCTCCTCCAGTTGCCGAGGTCACCTATCAGGACTTGATGGCGAGGTTGAACGCATCCCGATTTGTTGGCAGTGAGACGTTGCCTCTTAAACCAGTCTTAGAGCTTATTTTGAAAGAAGATCCCTAGCGCCAGCAATTAGTGACTGAGATGCAAGTGGGTGGGTTGTCAGGCTTAATCGTTGATGCCCCTACCGTCGAGGTGAACCCAATTGACTTTGAGGTGACCCAGACCATGGCTGAGGTTGAAACTGTGCTCACTCCGGCTAACGTTGTGCCCACTTTGGAGTCTATCAACGTTGAGCTCGCTCCTGCAGCCATTCCTCAGCCTCAAGACCCAGACCAGGCTACGACCTGACGACTTACTTTTGTAATAGGCTAGTTTTTGTTTGAACAATTTCTAACTTTTTCAAAACATTACTATTCTTGCTTCCTGTAATGATTTATGGAACAAGCTCTTCCGCCCTTTGATATTTGGCCACTGTTTTGCTATGCATTTTGACCTTGCCTTTATAGCCTTTAAATTGCTTTTTGATGGTTTCTACGAGGTGGAGACATGTACTGCCGAGATCGCCGCTTCGAGCTGGATCCTTACGAGGTCGAGGTCACTGTTCCATGGCCTCACTTTTTTTTTTTTGCAGACATACTTATTTATTGCACGCCGCCGCCGCCAGGAGGTATTTATGGCCTGAAGTGACTGTCCAGGGCTTACTCACTCTTTGTCTCCCTTGGAAGCTGCGCCTCATTAAATGCGGGTCTCTTCATCTTTCCCTCAAAAAATGCAAGTCTTTTCATTTTAATGGCCCTTTACCTTCCGTCTTTACCTTTAACTGCCTATATAAAGGAAGTCACTTTTTCATTCACTTTTCACTTTGCTTCCCTTCTTTTCCTTCCTCTTTCCTATAGCCAACCATTCTCATGGCCTCTCCCTCAGACTTTTCTGACTCAGCGAGCTCGGGTCAAGACCCCTCTGGTAAGAATACGGAGGATGCCAGCAATTCCGACGATTCCATTGCTCCCGCTGGTTTTTCGTATCCTGCTGAGGACTCTCCTACTGACAGCAATGGGGAACAATCCCCCAAGGTAATCTCTGATGAGGATGATGATTCTACCACCAATGGGAGCTCGTCATCGGGCAGCTCAAAGGGTGGTGACGAGGATGATGATGAAGATGCTGGTGAAGACGAGGATGATGAGGGTGATAATGATTCCGTGAGGGGCGGAGAAGAGTACGGTTATGAATCCGAATATGACGCTGGTGATGAAGGGGGCGATGATGGGGACGATGGGGAGTCAGTTGGATCTTCTTGAACTAGGCTCTTAGGCTTTTGTTTATTTTGCTTCTTTTGCATGACTATGGCCCTAGCCAGTTGTGGGGTTGCCTTTTGGGCATGCCTGTAGATATAGGCACTAGAATGCATATAGATAAACTAGTATGTATATTATACTTTTGTGAATGGAAATTCGGCGCATAAGTTTATTACATAGCTTTTCCTATCTCGTACTCCTATTACAAAACTTTTACATTAATTAAAGTGCTTTTTGAGATGGTCACTATGCCAAGCATTCTTGATATCCTTTCCTTCTTTACTTCGGAGAAGGTATGTTCCTTCTTTGATTATCCTGGCAATCTAAAACGGACCTACCCAGTTCGGCCTTAATTTGTTGAAACCGGACTCTTTGCCTATAACCTCTGCCTTCCTTAGGACCCAATCTCCGACTTCAAAGCTTCTTTTGTGAACTCTTTTGTCATGGTGGAGCTTTACTTTCTTTTTGTAATTCTCCATCTTTGCTCGGGACTCCAACCTTCGCTCTTCCAAGTAATCCAAATCTCTTCTTCTTGATGCTTCATTGCTTGCCTCATCAAAGTAGGTTACTCGTATGGAGGGGAGTCCGACCTCGACGGGCGCCATTGCTTCGGACCCGTACGCAAGAGAGAATGGGGTTTCTCCGGTTGAATTGCGGTGAGTGGTTCGAACTACCCACATCGCAGTGTTGAGCTCGTCTAACCATCTTCCACCTCGGCCTTCCAGGTTTTTCTTTAGGGCCACCATGATTAGTTTATTCACGGTCTCGGCTTGCCCATTTCCCTCAAGTCGGGCGACTGATGATTTAGCATGCTCGATCTGAAGTCGCTGACATTCGGCTGTGAAACTTGTCTGGAATTGGGTTCCATGATCTGATATAATTACCCTTGGCAGTTCGTATCGGCACCAAATGTAGTCATGCATGAAGTTGATCACATTTTCTTCTGTTAAACTGGCCAAATGTTTTGCCTCAGGCCACCTCGTAAAGTAGTCCACTGCGACCACGACGTGAGTCATTCCATTTCGGGCTCTAGGAAAAGGCCCAATTAGGCCGATTCCCCATTTATCCCATGGACACGTTGGGACTAGAACTGTTTGTTCTGTTGCTAGTAAGTGAGGAATGTTGTCAAAATGTTGGCACTTGTCACACTTCCTGACATACTCCTCTGCATATTTACTCATTGTGGGCCAATAGTACCCATGGGCTAGGATTTTATCTGACAGAGTACGAGCTCCAGGGTGTCCTCCACAGATTCCTTCATGGACTTCATACATTAAGTTGGTGGTTAGGCGGTCGTGGACACATCGCAATAGAGGCTTGGTAAAGGACCTTCTATATAGGATTCCATCTACCACTGTGTACCTTACTGCTATTTTAGGAGTGATGTGCGCCCGGTCAGGGTTGTCAGGGGTTGTCCCTATTTCAATGTACTCCTAAATCTCGTCGATCCAATCTTTCTCTACCTCGTCGATGGACCGGATTGCGAGGCGTGAGATGTCCGGCCATTCGATGAACTCGAGTGAGCAATTGATGTCGAGCTCGGTGATCTCGCTTTCGGTGATCCTTAATAGCCAATCTTCCTTGGAGTTCTCTTCTCGACAGATCTGGTTCAGCTCATAATATTCAAATTTTTGAAGGAGAGTCTTCACCATGTCCCGGTACTGGAATAAAAGTGGGTGTATGGCCTCGTATTCCCCTTTGACTTGATTGACCACCAACTGAGAATCACTGTTTATGATTATGTTGGGTATATCCATGTCGCTAGCCAGTTCTATCCCTCCTATCAATGCCTCATATTCTGCTTGATTGTTTGAGGCCTCAAATTTGAACCTTTAGGCTCTCTTGAATCGATCTTGCTTCGGGGAAATTAGTAGTATTCCTACCCAACAGATATTTTTACTGGGTGACCCATAAACATACAAGTTCCAGCATTGGCTTGGCCTGTTCGCCCGCAAGCTGGATGCTTTATTATTTGGCGAGTCCGCTTCTTTGGCTTTTCCCTTTTCTTTGCTGAGCTGAGCTTCCTCGAGCCGGAATGAGGTTTCCGCGACGAAGTCGACTAGGGCTTGTGCTTTGATTGCTCTTCTTGGGGCATATGTTATTTGGAACTCCGTTAATTCAATTGCCCAAGTCATGAGTCTTCCGGATGATTCAGGTTTATGCAGCACCCTTCTCAACGGTGAGTCTGTGAGCACAGTTATGGGGTGGGAAGAAAAGTAAGCTCGTAATTTCCGAGCTGCGACAAGCAAGGCGTACGCTACTTTTTCAACATTAAGATAACGTCCCTCTACGGCGAACAAGGCATTTAATACGTAGTAAACTGGTTTTCGGTAGTTACATTCCCCAATTTGTATAACTTTGATATCCAAAGTTTCCTAAATAGAATATAACACAATATCTTTGTTTACACGATGTCTATTGAACGTAAGCCATGGTCAATGGTCAACTTACCTATGTTCAATGCTTTCTCGATCCCGAATGTATTGATAATACAAATTACATTGATCCAATCAATTCATTTGAGCATGGCCATGCATTTCATCAATACCATTCATCGAGTGGCCAAAGCTTGACATCTCTCTTGACGAGGAACAAATCCCATCTTGGCTTATTACTCTTCCCTACATGATTCTGATTACGTCAATCATATTCTTTATAGCTACCCGGTTATGGGTAACTGTAGACACCCCATTTTCGTTCATTCATAATCACACTGCTTCTGTGTCTCGCCTTTTATTTGGGTTGAAACTCGTTATGTTTGACATGTTTTGTTAAGTTTCTGACTTACTTCGTTAGTCAGAGGCCAAAATGAACATTTAAACTTCTGCAGGAGGGCAAATCGTGATCCAAACACGAGATGCCTCGTACGAGACATTGATGCCTCGTACGAGATAACCCCCTTGATAGACGGGTTTCAGTCAGTTTCCTTGTTGATTCCAAACCCGTTTCTTGGCAAACACTCATGCAATCTGGGAAAAACCTAAGGAGCGATCTTAGAGTCCAAAAATACCTCCTTGGAAATCAAGTCTTTGATTCCCATCCAAACTTACCTCCTTGGCTTGATCCCTAGGTCAAGATATCCTATAAATATAGAGGTCCTTGAACCGAAAAACCTCTAGAATGGCTATTCACCCAAAAACCAAGGAAAATATGATCAAAAGGTCTTCATAATCAGTCCCTCTTCCTCACCCACGAAATTAAAACCTTCATAATACCATTCAAGTCAAGAATTTTGGATCTTCAAGGCCTTTAGTCAAGGCCATCCATAGGATACTCGAAGAACGCTTAGGTAAAATCCTTGCTTTCTATCTTCTCATCTCCTTCTTTGCTTTGAAGTAGTGTGATTCCATTAAAGGATCAGCCTAGAGCCTTTCCAATTCATAGAGATGATCTCGAAGAACATGATCTGGCATCCCAAATAAATAAGAAATTATTTACTTGGTTCCTTTTGTACATGAATGCATAATTTTTAGGATAATGATGATGATTTCGTAAGCAAGACCGATCCTAGATCGGGTGGATTGGGTGCTCCTTGACCTTCCCAATCCATAACTTAACCCCCGAACTCAAGAATCTCATGGTCCATGTTCCGTTAAATATGGTGGCGACTCACAACAATCGAGAAACATTCAATTCATTACAAACAACTGAACCGGAGAAACCGACTGGAGGGGGCGCGCACTCACAGTGGCGACTCCGCTGGGGAAGATCATCATAAGAGGGTTAGACTTTCGTAGAAGTCATCGTCGTCATTCTTGAAATTATGCACTTTCTGTACTTTAATCTGGTCCCAGACTGGGATGCCTTGTACGAGGAATCGCTGTCTCGTACGAGACATCTCAGTTCTGCCCAGCAGTCTGTTATCTTGGTTTGAAAAAGGAATTTTGTTCGGTTCAAACACGTACACAGGGTTTCAGATCTGCTCCCCCCTTTGTTTCTGAGTCTTAGGACCTTCCTAACGATGAAGAAACTCCCCGTATATCATAAAGCTAACCTTGGTTTTGCAGGAGTACTTGTTAACTTGAAATATTTCTTGCTTTTATTTTGTTATGCTTTATGTGTGAACTACGACGGCCTGAGTTCCTCCACAAGAGGGAAACGTAGGCAGCCACTTGACCCGGCCATTGCATGTTTTTGTTTTGCTTTAAAAAAAATATTTCTATTTTCTCTTTTGACACCTAGAACTTGACTCTCACACACGTGCACGCATATAGAGTAATTGCACTACATACCCTTTAACCCGGGTCCTAATCGGAGGACGGATGTCGGTCAGCACACCCACTCTACGAGTGGCACTCGCCGGTCTCTCCAAAGAAGGTATACCCACTCATTGACACGCTCCTAGACTGTGTTCATGGGGAGCCTTAGCCGTAAGCCCTGCATCAACCTCATGCATACATACTAGTTAATAAGACACTCCTTGAGACAGGTCAGTTCGACTCTTAGGGTTGTTTTAATCTTTGCCCAAGATAACGCTTCTCTTACAATATGTAATACTCCCTTCATGAATTCTTGACGAATGTCCCTTCGATTAAATTGTTAGACAAAGAATTGCGATGGTGGAATCGAGAATTTTTCTACGTTCATCGAGTCTAGTCTCTTTCACCATCAAGATCCTGCGTTTGACAATGTCCCTTTCAGTTGTCCCTTACAAGAATTCATAAGGTTTGATTGCATTAATTGCGTTATTTAACAAAGTGCAAAACAACTACGGAATCACTTAGGTTTGGCTAATTGAATGGTGGATTCCAATGAGAATATGGGACCTTTGTCCGAATTGTCCGTTTGGGAGAGTGCAATACAGGTGAAAAATAAGGGGCTCATATTCTAGGGTGACAAAATCCATTGTTCCAGGATGAACTAGATAGTAACCCCTCAAAATGGATTAATTTCCGTCCGACCAAATAGGATTAAAATCTGCAATCTGACTGTCAGGATAGATGCCTCGTACGAGACATCAATGTTTCGTACGAGACATCGCCCCTTTTATATGCTTCTGCCGTGTTGGTCAACTTAAACCTTATAAAAGCTGACTTGTTGGGACCCCAGCTTGGATTTGACACAGTTTCTGAACTCTAGGTCCGTCCGATCAGCAAGGTAGCTCCAAATGCCTGCTTGCACAGAAATGTCTCTCCGAGAAATCTCCCAAAGTCTTCGCTTTAGAATGGAAGCCACCGGAGGGTGGAAGGAAGGCTTGACTGAAAGTGATCTCCCTGAAATCAACATCACCCAAGAGTTCCGTTTTAGAGGACTTGACTACGCCTCATATGTCGCTCATGGTCAAGACGCTAACGACCAAGTCAAACAGCGTAACAAGCAAAGCGAGAAAGACTGGGCTGAGATTCAAAAAATGATTGATGATAGCAAGCTTGAAATATTACAAGCTGAGTATAATGAAATGAATAAGTGGTACAATGTTGCTGTCAAGAGGGCCCAAGACTTAGAGGAAATCCAAGAAGAAACCATCGATACAGAAGTAAAGCATTGCATCAGCTTATTCTACCAGGACCTAAAAGAGCAGATGGAAGAGGAACATAGCCACCACCTTAATGTTATGAGGGACCACTACGAAAGCATCATACAAAGCCTCCAGCCCAAGCCACAAAGAGCTTACGCTAATTTAAGCCAAATCCGACTCGGCAGAGTGTTTCGTGAGCTCGAAAGGGAAGGAAAACTCACACCAATGAAAAGGTACAAACCCAAATACGAGGGAGCCGGAAAGGCTTTACACTTATATTGCTACTATCATCAGTGTCGCGGTCACCACACTGACAAGTGCAACAACCTAAGGGATAAGATCCAAGATCTTATAGGCCGAGGCACTCTCCAAATAATAGGCGATGGAATCGGCCTCGCATTGAAGTATGAAGAATCCAAATCTCACGCTTCTTTTCCGCTTCACTAGTTAAAGATTTAATAGACTAGTCGTTTACTTTACTTTAATAGATTAGATATTTCTTTCTTTTCTTTCAATAAACTAGTTGTTTTTCTTTCTTTAAGGGATCCTACTCACCCAAGAAACATTGTGGGTGAGAGCATGCCCTCATATCAGTTTAAACTTTTTTTTGTAATAGTCAGTTTCTTTTAAGTTTCATACATTCTTTTTGTCTTTTTACAAAAGCAAAGTAGCGTAGAAATGGTAGAAGTGCACAATGAGAATGACAACTCTAAAGCCATTCCATTCTCCGGAACACGCCCAGTGCTTAACATGATGCTAAAAGGAGGATACTTCCCCGGTCTCGGACTTGGCAAAAATTTACAAGGGATCAAAGAACCACCACCTGTCGTTCCATATCCACCTGAATATGGTCTAGGGTATGAGTCACCACTCAAGAACACCCCTAAGGAAGAAAGGGATTGGACTTCATACATAGTACCAATTGCACCACCCTATCGAAGGACTCTAAACGGGTACTTTGTACGCGAGGGGGAAAGCTTGCCATATTTCATGTTCCTTGAACCATGGGTCGACCATAGGGGGAAGCGCCAACTAGGCTTTGAAATATTTAGTGACTGTGATCCATACTCCCTTAAAACAGAACCGATGCAATTCTCGTGGCTACCTCGAGAATTAGGGGGTACCAAGGCCGAAGCATTCAGTGAATGGGACTTTGTGTTGGGAGAAGACCTACTGCGCCAATTTCTCAACCTTTGCAAGCTAGAGGACACTCAGATCAATGCAATAGACAAGGGGGGACGCTCCAAACCAAGACTATACCAAGCTCATCAAGAAGTGTCACGAGCCCATCAAAAATTGGTACACAACTGGGGGACCCATAGCAAGTGAAGACTTCCTGACCAAAGAATTAGGATGTACTCCCCATCCCCATAGGGAAAGAAAATTTGTAACTCTTACCTTAGAGTCAGATACCGCTGCCGATGAGCTCACCCAAGAGGACTTGGATTCCATCGCAGAACGTGTATTCCCCTACTTTCCTAATGAAAACATAGATCTTTTCGAGTATCCTGAGATTGCTAGCATCATAAATGATGAATTAACTAATAACTCAAACGAATTAGATAATAATGAGTCATATGATGAGATAGATCAAGAAAATGAACAAATCTTAAAAGAAATTAATAAGCAAGTGGGTTGTCGAAGCAGAAATTGTCCTATTGATGCCGAAAAAATGAAAACACTTAATCTGGGGACAGACGATGATCCGAAAGAGACCAAGATTGGCAGTTTCTTCAAGGGGGAAGACCGACAAACCCTCATAGCGCTTCTCCAAGAATTCGTAGATGTATTCGCAAGGTCCTACAAAGATATGCTGGGCCTAGCTAATTCGATTGTTGAACATAAGATACCGCTGCTTCCCGATTCGAAGCCAGTCAAGCAGAAACTCCACAGAATTAAGCCAGAGTGGTCGGTATAAGTCAAGTAAGAGATAGAGAAACTCCTGAATGTTGGGTTCATCAAAGTGATAGAGTATCCAACCTGGTTGGCTAATACCGTGCAGGTTTCCAAGGTGAATGGAAAGGTTCGTGTCTGTGTTGATTTCCATGATCTCAACAGGGCATCTCCGAAAGATGACTTTCCTCTCCCTAACATAGACATGCTCGTTGACAATACCACAAAGTACGAAGTCCGTTCATTCGTAGACGGATTCGAAGGGTACAACCAGATCCTCATGGCCGAGGAGGGCCAACATAAAATGGCGTTTACCACACCTTGGGGGATGTTCTGTTACACAGTCATGCCATTCGAACTCAAGAATGCCGGAGCCACTTACTAAAGGGCGGTAACTGCCCTATTCCATGATATGATCATACATTCTAAAGGCTCCGATGGACAGCACTTCGTCGACCTAAAAAAGATCTTTGAACGGCCGAGACACTACAAGATGAGGCTTAATCCGGCCAAGTGCACATTTGGGGTAGTGAAAGGAAAGGTCCTTGGGTACATGGTCACCGAGTGTAGTGTAGAAGCTGACCCCACCAAGATCAAAGCCATCATTGACATGCCTCCACCTAAGACGCAGAAATAAGTAAAGGGATTCATGGGTCGCCTTCAATACATTAGTCATTTTATCAATCAGCTTACGATGATGTGCGATCCCATTCTCAAGCTTCTCAAGAAGAATGCATCCCTAGAATGGACCGAAGAGTGTCAAGAAGCCTTCGAAAAAGTCAAAGAATACTTGGTTAATCCGCCAGTATTGGTTCCACCGCACAAAGAAAAACCGTTTACCTTGTACCTCACAGTCAACGATACTGCACTAGGGGCTATGCTAGCACAAGAGCAACCCGACTCGAGGAAAGAGAATGCTGTTTACTTTGTCAGCCTTCGCTTTCAAGGGGATGAATTGAACTACTCTGCATTAGAAAAGTCGTGTTCTGCACTGGTATGGGTAGCTGAGAGACTTAAGCCGTACATGGAAGCATTTCCCGTACAACTGGTCGCCCGAATGGACCCAATGAAGTACATCTTCGAGAAGTCGCATGTCTCCTCTAGAATAGCCAAGTGGTACTTTATGCTTGCGGGGTATAATATCACTTACATCACACAGAAATCCGTAAGAGGAAGAGTCTTTGCTGATGTAGATACCCCGGGGAACCACGGCTTGGCTAGAGCGCGTGAATTACCTAGGATGTCTACTTGTGTTTTAGAGTCACCACCCACGTTTTAGAGGAACGCGAGAAAACCTAAGAAAATAGCCTTTTTTATTGATTACGAAACCAAAGATTCTTGAGATGAGAGGTTCGGGGGTTAGGTGACGGAGTGGGAAGTACTTAAACACCCACTCCGCCCCGCTTACGTGGGTCTTGCTACTTTTGGTGTTCTTATATTTACGTGTCCTTCAATTGATAAAATATGCTAACAACTACAAAGTAAAGATAAGGGGAAAATGAAAGCTAAATGATTTTATTGATTGAGTGTCTAATGGTTACATGTTGAATATTTGCTAAACAATTACATTAAGAGATGAAATAGAATTAAATTAATGTTGGAATGTTGGGATGTAACCTTGGCCAAACTTCAATAGTGAAGTGGCCTTTTGGTTGTATCCCTTTTTATGGAGATTGCATACTAGTAGGACACAAATAAAATAAGAGAGTAGAAAAGTGGTACCTTTAGAAAAGGGACTTTGATCTTAGACTTGAAAAGAGTTTTGTTGTGGAGAAATTGTTGTAGAACAATTTGTGTAGAGTCTTGTCACGAAGAACTCTTGTAGGGAGAATTTGTGTATAGAATTGTGTATAGTGTGTGTGTAAGAAAAGTTTCAAGTCTAAGAAGAAGGTCCAAGAGAAGTAAAAGAGAGATGAAAAGAGATCAAAAAGAGATGAAAAAGAGGCCTCCTTTCCAATGGTGGATTGGAGGGGTTTTTATAGTTGAAAGGGGATGTTTTTGGTGCCAAGACGGAGTCACAAAGATCAGTTTCCCGGGCAAAATCATATAAGAGATTCTTGGACAGAAATCAGTAACTGACACGCCCAGACGCGCGTGCATCCCGTATAGTCGGCGGGAGGCGCGCGCTTCTGGTTGAAATGACGATTTTGATAGAATGGACTAGAAAGTTAACTCTGTTGTGCAGTTTAGTCCAAAACTGACGGAATCAGTTAGGAACTTAACCGAACTAACAGAAATTAACAAAAACAAGTAAAGTAAAAATACTATGTATGCAATCGGGGTGAGAGGTCCAAGGCGGGGTGTCTATAGAGCCACTCGGCGACGTGGATTGCAAAGCAAAACGCGTCGACGAAAGAAAGACAACCGCCGAGGACATCGACAAGAGAAAACAAAGACTCGATAAAACATGAATTTGAAATTTGCTAAGGATAGGGGTGCGCTCCCTTAGGGTTTAGGGTTTAGGGTTTAGGGTTTAGGGTGAGCGGCTTTATTGATATAGAAAAGATATGGCGGGATGTGTTTGCTGAATCGGGATCCGTTTGCCGATGCGGGACCTGTTTGCTGAAGCGGGATCCGTTTGCTGATGCGGGGTCCGTTTGCTGAAGTGGGGTCCGTTTGTTGATGCGGGATCCGTTTGCTGAAGTGGGATCCGTTTGCTGATACGGGATCCGTTTGCTGAATGCGGGATCCGTTTGCTGAGGCGGGATCCGTTTGCTGATGCGGGATCCGTTCGCTGATGGCGGGATCTGTTTGCTGAAGCGGGAACTGAGGCTCCATCTTCCTACATGTGATATTGTTGTGTTGCTTGATGGAAAGGTGGTAATTTTGCGGCTCACCATGGACCGAGTTGTTGTCATTGAACTGTAATTGTTTGACTCTATGGGATGCAGGCGTAGTTGATTGTGGACCATTTCCTGCTGGGGATGAAGTGCCTTGAGTAGCGGACGCTGTTGACTTTATGGTGGTACCTGTTATGTGTATTCTTGGCAGGTATACGTGTTTGTGCAAGAAGATGCATGAAGTGTGAAATGAAGAGAGAAATTGTGCTCGTGGTGCAATGTGATTTGAAAGCAGCTTTGCATGAGAGAGAGTTTTTGTAACAATGGAGAAAGTGATTTTGTGTGCGGTGCGATTTGTGGAAAGCCTCGGATGTATTCATACCTTCACTTACCATTGCCGCTTGATTGGAGATGGATTGCTGAAGGATGTTGATGCTTTTGATGAAGAGTATCCATGCTTTGGATGGAGAATGATGATGTTGGTGAGGATGAATTGTTCTTGCCTTTGATGGAGTGTCGGCGAGATGGTATTCTGGATGATGGGTTGGTCGTGACAAAAGGCTGCCTACGTATCCCTTGAAAAGAATCAGACCAGCGTAGTTCAAAGATGATGGAGAACGCTGGGGAAGAATGCTAGGAGCAAAGCAAAGTAAAGCACATACTTTTGCATATAGAAGGAGAAAAAGAAATAGATTTTTTTTTAATTTAGATTAGAAGGGAAAGAATATGCACACATGTGAGAAAAAGATTTTTTTTTTGGTTCGTGGGTGAACCATTTTAACCATTGTGTGTTTGTAAAGCCAACCCAAGATCAAGTCATGTTCAATCGAGGTCCGGATTGCCTTGTTGAATTATGTCGTTGTTGCCGTGGTGTCCAACGAAATTGATGTCTAGCCCCAAAAGATTTGTTGATTATGGGGCTTCAACAGGGACTATTGATGCCGAGATGCCAAGGGGTTGCTGATTGTAAAGCCCTTCGAATGCTGAACTTTGAGTGGCTTATGAAGCCCCAAGATGAATCAACTCTTATCCCATTCAAATAAAATGTCTTTTGTTGTCGATGTGGGCAAGCCCCAAGAGAAGATCATTGATACCAAGGTTTGAGAGATTGTTAAGCCCCAAATGTCATGGGCTTATCAAGTTTGTAGATGGCGGGATGTGGAGATCTTTCGGTGTGAAGCCTCAAATTTTCTTGGAATCAGCTTAGCATTATGTTGGGACCGGATGGCGCTATTGGGAAGAACTCTTGAAGGCGATCTCCTTCTTTCTCTTGTTTGGAGATGGATGGCCCTTTTTTGTGGTTGATACCCAAATGGCGGAAGGTCCATATTGAAAATGTAGTACGGTCTTCGGGAGACGTCTCGTGGGAGATGGTGATGTTGTTGCAGATGATAAGTTCTTGGTGTGATAAAGTCTCGAACGGTATGTTTGCTTGAGTCTTCTTGAGTTGAGCCGACGGCGGATCTTCGGATGCAGCCTGTGCGTTTGATCTTGGAGAAGGGGGTGCAGTACTTGCAGAAACATTGGGATTGGCCGTAACTCTGCTTATAGAGTTAACATATTGGCATTGCCCGCTATAACTCAGTCGGGTGAGTCTAGCATATTGAATCTTTTTCCTTTTCTCTAAGACTTCCTTCAGAATCTCGCTGTGAGTTCTAACAAGAATCATCAAATTCATTCATATCATCGGAGCCTTCATTTAAAACCAAGAGTCCTTTTGACTGGAAGTGTTGAGGGACCATTGAAGTTTGATCCCTTTCATGGAGCCATAAGACTACTCCCAAATTGCGTTGTTCGAGTATTGTTGCCCAAAAGACTGTCGGTCGTGAAGCCCCAATATTGCCTTTTGCTTGAATTACTGTAAAACCGTGGCCCAAAATATTTGTAGATTGCGAAGCCCCTTGAGACCTTTCGGTATGAAGCTTCAAATGTTGCTGGGGACATTGAAGTGAATTGCTTCTTGCCGATGGAGCCTTTAAGACTTGACCGTAGCCCTTAGAGTGCCATCATTGATTGCGAGAAAGGTCCATCCTTGATTGGGGGAACGAGTACGGGCACACATGACAAGAGGGCTTTTTGACATCCCTTTTGAGAGACTTTGAGGATAGTCTCACACATCTTTCTTGAGCATAGCCCCTAAGGCTTATTGATTGTTAATTGAAGCAAAAAAAGCCCTTGTTCTTGAG
The DNA here is from genome assembly GCA_026119855.1 of Campanula takesimana. Lineage (NCBI taxonomy): Eukaryota > Viridiplantae > Streptophyta > Magnoliopsida > Asterales > Campanulaceae > Campanula > Campanula takesimana. Next base: position 141,389 of record JAOWBW010000578.1, read on the forward strand.
TCACATAGCCCCAAGGGCGTCACCATTTGTTGAGCAAAGCAAGAGTGACTCAGCCTCGTGCGAGGGAACAAACATGAGAGGACATGGCAAGAGCTACTCCATTTCTCGGGAGCCTTTCGGCGTACTTTAAAAGAACATACTTGCAAAAGCTTTGAAAACTGAGACACATGTTGTTGCTATTTGCTGCCCAAGCCAATTGACTAGCTAGGGATTATTTGTGCAACCTCGTGCCCTTTTATGATGGGCTCGTTCTCAGATGGGTCTTGGTTACCACGGGCCTTCTTTTCATGAACCCAAAAATGCACACTGCTGGAGAATGATGCCGATAACCCAAGACAACCTTTGATGGTGCCATATCTTGTCGAGCCTTTAGCAATCCCAAAGTTGACTCAGTGGGGAATTGACTTGCTGAGGAGATTTGATGTAGAACTCATGCAGTTTTCTTCTTTAGAGGCCGGAGATCTCCATTTCTCTTTCCCTTCTCTCTCTCACTCTCTCATTTTTTTTATGACGCACCCTGTTTTTTGCCTAGACCGCCCTTTCGGGTTTTCAATCTAGCGGGCATCTCTTTTGCGTCTTCTTTTTTTTACTCGATTAATGAGGAACTGTGCATTGACTCTAGCTAAGGAGATAAGACATGTGATTTTGCGGTGGAGACCTCTTGTCACTAAAGATGAGTGACATTGACTCGACTAGGGAAGTGTCCCTAGTATTGACTTCATGTATGTATATTTTTTTGAATGACTTACGAAGGCAAGTAAGTCATTAAGAGAGAAGAGAAAGAAAGCCCCAATTTGATTGCAAGAAATTGGGAGTATGCAGAAAGAATAGAAGCCCTAGACTCGACAAGGAACGGAAAGTGATTCCAAATCTAGGAAAGTTGTTCAATCTTGAGGTGATTAATTCATTGGCAAATGAATCGTACAAAGATGTCTTGACAAGTTTAAGAGGAAGGCCGATCACCATAACGCGCTAGGGCTAAACATATCTTCTTTCTTGCGTGAGACCGGACCCGAAGGTTGCCTACGTTCCTCCAGTGTAGAGGCTCAGGTCACCGTAGTTCTTGTGGATTCTCCATTCGTCGTGATGAATTGTTGCTTCGTCGTGATTGTTGTCGATGTTGCTTCGTCCTTCGTTTGGTGGAATGATGTTGTTCTTTGTACTACTTTGATTGAGGGGGGATTTTTTTTTTTTTTTTTTTTTTTTTGTGCTCTAACTTTTGCCTAGGTTGATTTGAGGATTTCAACCTAGCGAGCTTTTTTTTTTTTTTTTTAATCCCCTTTTGAAAACTTTGCTTCATGATTGTTGCTCCACCTTTCTTTGTCTTGATTTCGCCGTTGTTGATGTCTTCGTTGTTGATGCCGTCGTTGATGTTTAGCCCCTAGGCGTTCATGCGATGGCCTTCGTTCTAAAACGTGTTTAGACATCTTTTCATCATTTTGCCAAGAATTAAATTGAACAACTTGGAAGAATGTATGAGGACAAGAACGACTTTTTATTTGATGACTCAATGTTTAACATGAATTGGATGAAAGAAAACTTTAATGCACACATTAGAGGACTTTTGACTCTTTTTTTTCACCATTTTTTTTAATTCCTATTTCTAGGTAGAGAAAGAGAAACGGAGATTGTTGTTGTAGTCCCCATTGTCGTTGTAGCCTTCCTTGCGGCATGATCTCTTGTTGAGACCCTATTTCAAATCTGAGCCCCTTCCTTGATGAGTTCTTGTATGTTCTCACTCTCTAACTATTGTTCTTCAACCACGGTAAACTCACTATTGTCAATCAAGTCTTGGATGATGTTGCGGATGGAGAAGCAATCCTCGGTGAGGTGACCCCTGCATAGGTGATAGTCACACCACTTGTGGTGGGCATGGTTGCGACGCAATGGTTGTGGTTGCTTGTACCCTTGGAGAGGAGAAATTTGCCCCTTTGCTTTGAGATCTTCATAGGCCTTGGTGACGGTCATACCTTGGAGGGGAGTGTAGACACGGTCGTTGGTAGAACCTTTGTGACTTTTGAGAGTCAAGCCACTTGAACATGCCTTACCATTGACCTTTGCCTTGTTGTCGGTGAACTCTTGCAAACGAACCTTAAGTTCGCACACTTCTTCCTTGTGAATTTTCCTCTCGAGATCAAGACGGTCTTGCCACAAATCATCCTTGCGGCGGGCATCCTCGACAAGTCTATCCATTTGTTCCCCCATGGCTCTTATTATATTGAAGAGCCTTTCGTTTGACACGGAGATGTTCTCACCCTTGTTGTTGTTGCTGTTGGAAGCCATCGGACCTATGGAGAGAACAAGGTTGATCTTAGGATGGCCCCACAAACACCTTTTGAGTAAAATGATTTCACCCACAAACAAGAAAAGACTCAAGCACATAAGAAAACGACTTTTTTTTTATTTACAAAGTCGGAAGGACATAGTCCTTTTTGGGGTTTCTAGAAAAATAGTGGAATCGTCACACTAGTATATAGACCTTCTCGCGGTCCCATATACTCATCGGATTCCACCAAGCTTGTGAATCCTACATGTGTCGGGATTAAACTAAATTAATATAGTAAAGCATACATGCGGGGACGGATTTTTTATTAGCGTCCATTATGACCACTTGGGGACGGATTTTTATTTCGTCCAAAACAACGAGTGGCATGTATGATTTGAAGACATTATTTTAGGGAAATCTCGGCACATGGAAACCGACTTGAGTCACGGAGTGTTAGACCCTAACTAGAATTGTGTGGTTGGTGCTCGGCTAAAGAGAGGCTTAAAGGTTACCCCCGGTATGTAGTCGTGAACTACGCCATGGGCTGAGGTTGACCGCTTCGGAAGAGTCAAGGTCTGGTGGAGCTTGAAACTTCCTAGGACAGGCCTCGACGGGTTTGGGGTTGGACTTGTGCGACTCGATAGTGAGCAGTTGATAAGAATTGTGCGCGTAGTGTGAGGTCTAACAAGTGACAAAAAAAAAATCAAAGGAAATAAAAAAAACAAATAAGCACGTAATTTACAACTTTCGAATCACCCGTGTGACCGATAAAAATGAATAAACAAAAGTAAAAGGGGGTGTATGCAGGACCGGTTCCCACACACTGTCAAAACTACCCATTCTGTTCACTGTTCTGTTTACTGTTCTGTTCTGGAAAATGGCCCAGAAGCGCGCGACTCAGGGCAGTTACGTGGGAAGCGCGCGCTTTGCGCCATAAATGTGGGAGGCGCGCGCATCTGGGGTACCTGTCAGAATGTCAGAAGAAACCGCGGACTCAGGGGATTGCCCTGGTTCCAAATTATGTAACTTTCCCCTGCAGAAACTTGTTAGCATAGAAATATGAAATTTGAAGGACAAGATGGAAGGTGGGCGATTCTGGTAATAAGGGTCGGACGCGCGCGCTTTAGGCCAAGAAGGCCGGAGGCGCGCGCTTCCTACCCTTTTTTACCAGAATGCCCAGAAAATAGATATAAGAACACCAAAAGCAGAAAATGCAAGTTTAACCCTCTATGTCCCCAGCGGAGTCGCCACTGTAGATACCCCGGGGAACCGCGGCTTGGCTAAAGCGCGTGAATTACCTAGGATGTCTACTTTTGTTTTAGAGTCGCCACCCACGTTTTATAGGAACGCGAGAAAACCTAATAAAATAGCTTTTTTTATTGATTACGAAACCAAAGATTCTTGAGATGAGAGGTTCGGGGGTTAGGTGACGGAGTGGGAAGTACTTAAACACCCACTCCGCCCCGCTTACGCGGGTCTTGCTACTTTTGGTGTTCTTTTATTTACGTGTCCTTCAATTGATAAAATATGCTAACAACTACAAAGTAAAGATAAGGGGAAAATGAAAGCTAAATGATTTTATTGATTGAGTATGTAATGGTTACATGTTGAATATTTGCTAAACAATTACATTAAGAGATGAAATGGAATTAAATTAATGTTGAAATGTTGGGATGTAACTTTGGTCAAACTTCAATAGTGAAGTGGCCTTTTGGTTGTATCCCTTTTTATGGAGATTACATACTAGTAGGACACAAATAAAATAAGAGAATAGAAAAGTGGTACCTTTAGAAAAGGGACTTTGATCTTGGACTTGAAAAGAGTTTTGTTGTGGAGAAGTTGTTGTAGAACAATTTGTGTAGATTCTTGTCACGAAGAACTCTTGTAGGGAGAATTTGTGTATAGTGTGTGTGTAAGAAAAGTTTCAAGTCTAAGAAGAAGGTCCAAGAGAGGTAAAAGAGAGATCAAAAGAGATCAAAAAGAGATGAAAAAGAGGCCTCCTTTCCAATGGTGGATTGGAGGGGTTTTTATAGTTGAAAGGGGATGTTTTTGGTGCCAAGACGGAGTCACAAAGATCAGTTTCCCGGGCAAAATCATATAAAATGAGCAAGGGAGAGATTCTTGGACAGAAATCAGTAACTGACACGCCCAGACGCGCGCGCATCCCGTATAGTCGGCGGGAGGCGCGCGCTTCTGGCCCCAAAGGGCGGAGGCGCGCGACTTTGAAATGGCGATTTTGACAGAATGGACTAGAAAGTTAACTCTGTTGTGAAGTTTGTTGGTTTTGGTGCCCTAGGCACGTTTGTTAAACGTTGTATAAGTTATCATTTTATTCATAATAATAAAGAGATAATAAGATTATTATTATGGCTCGTGTTTGCTTATAATAATCTCCGTCCATAGAGCTTGTTAAACACTAGTATAAAGGCTAAATGATCATGGGATGATCATGTTAGATTTATGGGTACTTGTTTGAACAAGGTACTGGACATGACCCGTGGTATGAGATTTATGTCATGGTCGATGTCATATATAAATCTCATATTAGTTATGTCATTTGAATCCTTAGACATGAAGTTATTATAGTCTTCCACTTGATGAACATTATGTTTGACATATTCAAACGCTGCCTTAACACGGTAGTTATAAAGGGTATGATTGGCATGATTGGATTCACGTAGGGAAGAATAATAAGCCAAATGGATTTGTCCCTCTTCGGAGAGATGTCAAGCTTGGGCCCCTCGAAGGAATGATGTTGGTGAAATGTTTGGCCAAACTCAAATGGATTGATTGGATCAATGTCATTTGGATTATCAACATATTCGGGATCGAGAAAAGTATTGAACAATACAAGTTGACTTGTTGACCATGACTTGTGTTCAATGACATCGTGGACAAAGGGATTATGACATGTTCTAAAAGGAATGCGAACTTGTATCTAGTTACACTATTTGGGTAGGTATGACGGTTTGCTAGAACCTAATCATATCTTATGGGTTCATGTTTGGGCTCATTGCCAACTTAGTGTAATCCTAGAGGGTCACACACAAATAGAACGAATCATAAAGGACTAAATGGGAATTATGGAAATATATCAGTGTTTGGCTCTGGCACGGTCGTGCGCCTTAAAATGGCACGGTCGTGCCATAAATCCAAACCAAGGCAAACCTGTCGACATGATTGGCACGACTGTGCCAAATTACCAAGCACGACCGTGCCGAAAAATGGGTGACTGGGGAATTCGCGCGGACTAGATGGCACGACCGTGCCAGATTGTAGGGCACGACCGTGCCAGTCAAGTCGGCCAGAATTCCTTGTTGCCTAATTTGGTGACGGGATTTAGGTTTCCTAAGTCCTTAAGGGTTAAGGATTAGGACCTATTTAAGGATCCTTTTTACAGCCATTAGACACATGATTATGAGTGTCTCCAAAGGGTTTTGGGAGGTTATTTTCTTGTTCTAAGATCCCAAAAGTGAAGAACAAGAATATTCATAATTCCATATAGTTCTTACAATTGTGAAAGCGTGTTTCATAATTTGGTCTAGCAACCAAGATCAAGTGTTCTTGATATTCGTTCGTGGTGTGGATACCGCTAGAGGGTGAAACTTATCATCTTCATAGTTCGTGATTCTTGCTTTGTTCGTGATCAAGATTTCAAGCCTCCATCGAATTCAAGGTTGCAAAATCAAAGGCATCAAGGGTTAGTATTCTAGTATTCATTATGTTGTATTTGACTTAATCATATGAATGGATCTATGGGCTTTGGGTTTCATAAATTTTAAATGCTTAATTTCGCTGCGCATGTTACTACGAAACCCAACAGTGGTATCAGAGCCCCGTTCATGTTGATTATTTCAATACTAAGATCATGTTGTGTGTATATAAATTGTTTATGTGCCTAGCATGATTTGAATATTGGATTATGATGTTTATGTGGTCTATGCGTTTTATGTGGTTTATTGTTTTATAAACTTTAATCGCACTGTTCAATCGCAATTAAAATTATGGTGGATTTAAAATTGTTTGGATTATCAATTTTTGATTGGATCAAAGCTTTGATATTCTAGGGATTCAAGAATAAATCGTTTATTCAAGGTTTTGATGATCATGGTGATTGGATCACCAAGAACACCAAATCCTAATTGAATCGGGAAAAACAATTTTGAGATAAATTTTGGAACTTTAAAATTTGGATTTTTCGCAAGGGGTCCGACAGGACCCAAGCCTTGACCCGGCCGGACCTAAGTTTTGGCGCGGGGTAGGGTTTGGGTTTTGGGTGTGGATCTTGGGTTTAAATCTCCTATTTGTTTTAGTCTTGTGATTCTAAGATTAGTTCAAGGTTTGGATGGCTAATCTACGTTCATCGAGATTGTGTTTCCCAAACTTGATCGCAATCAAGGTTTCAAAGATAAAACGAAATTAGAATTATGAAGAGTTCATAATTGCTAAAATTGAGAAACAAAGTTCTTGATTCAATGATTGGAGATCCATGTGGAATTGTGAATGCAATTGGCCTACGTTCATCGAGACCATCTATTGCTTAGTTTCGGCCACATGGACTACTTTCTTGGTTTCTTGAATTAGTGCGGAATTGTGGTTGCCAATGGCTTAGTTCGGCCGCACTTCTTGTTGTCTTGATTTGGAGATGATGACCAAAGTTCAAATAATCTCATCCTCATAATAATAGAGAAACTAATGACACATAAATATTATGCTTAAATTAATGGAGATTAATTTAGTGGCTAAACTTGATGCGTAACATGTTTATCTTGTGTGCTCATAAATGTGTTGTATGCTATATGTGATGAACCTTCAAAGAAAGTTTTAGGTCCTCTTGCCATGCCATGATTAAGACACTTGTTAGTGCATGGGTAATTTTAATGTGGGTTCGCCCTAGCGAGGTACATTGACTTTATCTATGTATGAGCAAGATGGATGATGTGGGCACGCCCTAGCGAGGCACATCAACCATGCGTTTAGAATGGTTGGACTTAATAAGGCGTCAAAACAGTTTTGGGCCTAGGCAAAAGATGAGATTAAACATGCTTTTGAAATTGGATCACTAAGAATCATATTGGATATGATTGACAAGAAATTGTCTACCTAATTAATTTGATTTTGAGCGGTCCGCCTCCGTGGACTCAAGATTAAATTAAAGTTGGATCTTAGCCCAATTTAAAAGAGTCTCATGAAAGGATCTAAGAGTCATATGGGATATGATTGACAGGGTTGTCTACCTAATTAATTTGATTTTGTGTAATCCGCCATAGCGGACTTAGAATTAAATTAAAGTTAGATCTTAGCCCATTTAAATTATATTATACATTGGATGTATATGAAGGTTATATAATTTAGTGGGAGTATTTTTGGAAAATACATTATTTATCTCCTTAATGAGATTGGTACTTGTAAAATTTTGGAAATTCTGCATAAGTTGTAGATGACAACTAAAATCATTGCGATTAATCCTTGATAAGGATATGCTTCAAAAGAATGGTACAAACTTCATGGATTGGATCCTGAGCCTAAGAATCGTTCTAAGGCAAGAAGATGGGTTGTACATTCTTGATGGGCCTATTCCTAAAAGAACCAATGCCGGAGTAGACAATCACAAGAATCATGAGTATGATTATAGGAATGTGAGTTGTCTTATGCTCACGATTATGTGCTCTTAAACTCCAACAAAGTTTGGAACTTGTAGAAGCCTATTAGATAGGTGTGGAGTTGAGTTACATATATCAAAGAGCAATCTAAGAAAGAGAGGTATAAAACTATTGTTGCATTCACTCATTGCAAAATGAGTAAAGGGCAATAAATGAAACTTCACATGCTTAAGATAAAGGCTACGTAGAGCATCTTGAGAAACTTGGTTGTCCAATTGGATTGGAGCAAGCCATGGATCTCATTCTTGATTAATTGTTTAAATGTTATGATCACTTAGTGATGGAATATAACATGCTTAAAATGAATAAGAATTTCTTCGAATTGCATTAACATGCTGAAAAACTGCGAAGATGAAGATATTGGAGAATGGTTCTCCAATGCTCATAGTTCATGATGGAAAGAGGCCAAATGCCAAAAGAAAAGTAAGACAAGAGTTGTCAAACCTAAAGGAAATAATTGTGGTTAAAATTATAACTCTAATTGATGCAATTTGGTAAAGTGGCAATTGGATTGACCATCTAAAATTGTAGTCATAATTCTGGACGATCAATAAAAGAATGGTAGTGGGACTACCACTTGGGATATTTATGTTATAAATTAATCTTTCTAAATTTAATTATTGGGTATTGGATGCCAGAATAATTAGTAAATTGAAAGACTACTTTTAGTAGCGGTTGATCTATGAGTGGTAATGATGCAAGAGTTGCAACATTATTCATAGAACACTTGTAAAGTGGCTTTACTAATGAAGTAGGAAATATTATTTTGTTATAAGATAATGAAGGATATTCATTTCTTATTTGGAATAAGAAAGGTGCTTTATTTATTATGATTTACTTCATTGTGTTATCATATAAATAAATTTTATATCCTAAATCTTGATGAACAAAGTAATAAAATCTATAACATAAATAATTAAAATTCTTTATGCCTTATTGTTTTGATCAAATAAATGAGAAATACATATCTAAAATTCCATGGGACGGAGTTTTAACTCATATGATTTGGAATCACATGATTTATGCAAATATCATTTACTTTGACCAAAACATCTTTTACTATGAATAGTAAAAGGCTAATATCTTACCTGGCCTAATACATGTCAATGTATATGGTGCATTAAGTAGCAATGCTAAAAGAGAATTTTGGTAATACTTGGTAAAACTATTCAAAGATTCTGACTCGAGTGTAATAATGAATAATTGAACCGAGATTTTGATAGTTATCATTAAGGTTGTGAAATAGTTTCACAATAAACTCCACTAAGAACACCATTTGGAATGATGTGTCTACATGGAGGTATTGAACCATATTGGATATGGTTCATAAGATGATAAAATCAAAATTGATCTTCCATTATTTGTTTTGGGGTTATGTGTTATGAACTGCTATAACTACACTAATTTGAGTTTCATCAAAAGAGGTTAAATGATGAAAGAAAACTCGGTTTGTCTTTCGTAAAGATTTAAGATGGTGAGACCTTTTGGAAAGGAGCTGTCTGGGACACACTCACGTGTAAATCTAATAAATATATTTTCATGGGATATCCTAAGGAAACTTGAGGATAATAATTTTACTCATAAGAAACAAATGGTTTGTTAATTATGATGATACTTTTCTAGATAAATGGTTTATCTCTAAAAGAATCAGTGGGAGTAAAATGTATCTCGAATGGTTCGAGACCTAGAAAATATATTTTAACCTAAGATGGAAGTTGAACAAGTTATCACAAGGAGTCGTGAAAAGTCCGTTCAAGATATACAAATACTTGCAATACATGATAGGATACAATCTATTAGTAGAAATATTGGATATTTCGAAATAGAAATTATTGAGGTAAAGTTCATTTAGAATGAAGTATTTACCACCTATCAAAGATGCAATATCAACTCCACATTTAGATTAATGGCTTGGAGTCATAAAATCTAAAAGGCAATTCATGTATAATAATCAAGTTTGGAACTTGATCATTCTAACCTAAGGTGTAAAAACCAAAGGAGATGAATGACTTTTCTTGGAGAAAAATGTTACATGGGTAGCAAGAAACTTATTAGAATTTTCATAGTCACATGTTCATATTTGGAATATGAAATTTGACAAAATGATGTCAAAACAAGCGTTCCTCAACGGGAACTCACTTAAGGATGTATTGGATACAACCTAAAGGTTTTGATAGTCAAGAAAATTCTAAAAGGTATGAAAGTTGCGAAGATTCATTGGATGGATTGAAGCAAGCTTTTGGGAGTTGGAATCTCCGTTTTGATAAGTCATAGAGCTTGGCTTGATCAAGAACGAAGATGAATCTTGTATATACAAGAAGATTAGTGGGAGCATGGTGCTATTCCTTATCTAATATGTGGATGACATATTGCTCATTGGAAACGACATTCCTATACTTTAATCTGTAAAGACTTGGTTAAGAAAGTGTTTCGCAATGAAGAATATGGATGAAGCTGCATAAGTCATTGGCATTAAGATCTGTAGAGATAGATCAAGGAAGCTAAATGGTTTAAAGCCAATGTACATACATTGACAAAGTCATAAGAAGATTCTGCAAGGAAAATTCTAAGAGAGGACATTTGTCAGTGTTATATGGAGTTTCTCTAAGCAAGACTCAATGTCCTAAAGACAAAAGATGAGCATGAGAAAATGAATGAGATGCCATTTGCTTCGGCAATTGGATCCATGATGCCATGATAAGTACTAAGCCGGATATATCTAATGCTTGGAGCATGACGAGTAGATATCAATCCGACACCGGTGAGATTCACTGGATAGCTATGAGAGCGAGTCTTAAAGTACTTTAGAAGGACTAAAGATTCGTTTATGATCTATGAAGGTATGGAAAATGATCTCGGATGCATGCTTCCAAACCAACAAAGATGATAATAGATCGCAATCATTTTTTTGTGCATATGTCAAATAGTGGAACTGTAAGTTGGAATGGTTTCAAGCAGAGTACAGTCACTAATTCTGCGACTAAATCTAAGTATATAGCCGCATTGGATGCTGCAAAGGAAGTTGTTTGGATTAAGAAGTTCATTGATGAACTTGAGATGGTTCCTAGTATTGCTAAAACCAATAGACCTTGTTAGTAATAATAGTGGTGCTATTGATCAAGCAAAGGAACCAAGAGCACATCCTAAATCTAAACACATACTTAGGCGTTTTCTTATCGTTCGAGAAATTGTTGATAAGGGAGACGTAAATATATGCAAAGTACCAAGTAATGATAACGTTGCGGACACGCTAACAAAGGAACTTCCACAAGCCAACATGATGGTCATGTTGGGTCCATGGGTATTGGATACCTAGGGAATTGGGCCTAGGGCAAGTGGGAGATTGTTGGTTTTGGTGCCCTAGGCACGTTTGTTAAACGTTGTATAAGTTATCATTTTATTCATAATAATAAAGAGATAATAAGATTATTATTATGGCTCGTGTTTGCTTATAATAATCTCCATCCCTAGAGCTTGTTAAGCACTAGTATAAAGGCTAAATGATCATGGGATGATCATGTTAGATTTATGGGTACTTGTTTGGAACAAGGTACTGGACATGACCCGCGGTATGAGATTTATGTCATGGTCGATGTCATATATAAATCTCATATTAGTTATGTCATTTGAATCCTTAGACATGAAGTTATTATAGTCTTCCACTTGATGAACATTATGTTTGACATATTCAAACGCTGCCTTAACACGGTAGTTATAAAGGGTATGATTGGCATGATTGGATTCACGTAGGGAAGAATAATAAGCCAAATGGATTTGTCCCTCTTCGGAGAGATGTCAAGCTTGGGCCCCTCGAAGGAATGATGTTGGTGAAATGTTTGGCCAAACTCAAATGGATTGATTGGATCAATGTCATTTGGATTATCAACATATTCGGGATCGAGAAAAGTATTGAACAATACAAGTTGACTTGTTGACCATGACTTGTGTTCAATGACATCGTGGACAAAGGGATTATGACATGTTCTAAAAGGAATGCGAACTTGTATCTAGTTACACTATTTGGGTAGGTATGACGGTTTGCTAGAACCTAATCATATCTTATGGGTTCATGTTTGGGCTCATTGCCAACTTAGTGTAATCCTAGAGGGTCACACACAAATAGAACGAATCATAAAGGACTAAATGGGAATTATGGAAATATATCAGTGTTTGGCTCTGGCACGGTCGTGCGCCTTAAAATGGCACGGTCGTGCCATAAATCCAAACCAAGGCAAACCTGTCGACATGATTGGCACGACCGTGCCGAAAAATGGGCGGCTGGGGAATTCGCGCGGACTAGATGGCACGACCGTGCCAGATTGTAGGGCACGACCGTGCCAGTCAAGTCGGCCAGAATTCCTTGTTGCCTAATTTGGTGACGGGATTTAGGTTTCCTAAGTCCTTAAGGGTTAAGGATTAGGACCTATTTAAGGATCCTTTTTACAGCCATTAGACACATGATTATGAGTGTCTCCAAAGGGTTTTGGGAGGTTATTTTCTTGTTCTAAGATCCCAAAAGTGAAGAACAAGAATATTCATAATTCCATATAGTTCTTACAATTGTGAAAGCGTGTTTCATAATTTAGTCTAGCAACCAAGATCAAGTGTTCTTGATATTCGTTCGTGGTGTGGATACCGCTAGAGGGTGAAACTTATCATCTTCATAGTTCGTGATTCTTGCTTTGTTCGTGATCAAGATTTCAAGCCTCCATCGAATTCAAGGTTGCAAAATCAAAGGCATCAAGGGTTAGTATTCTAGTATTCATTATGTTGTATTTGACTTAATCATATGAATGGATCTATGGGCTTTGGGTTTCATAAATTTTAAATGCTTAATTCCGCTGCGCATGTTACTACGAAACCCAACAAAGTTTAGTCCAAAACTGAAGGAATCAGTTAAGAACTTAACCGAACTAACAGAAATTAACAAAAACAAGTAAAGTAAAAATACTATGTATGCAATCGGGGTGAGAGGTCCAAGGCGGGGTGTCTACAGCTGATCATTTAGCCGAATTTCCATGTGATGAAGAGAAGTGGGAAGACCCGCGATTACCTGATGAGGACATCATGGCAATAGCAGAAAATAAGTGGCAATTATTTTTTGATGGCACAGCCAATAAACGGGGATATGGCATTGGCATGTTACTAGTAGATCCCTCAGATTTCTACACACCACTCGCAATTCGCCTTGATTTCGAGGCCACTAATAATTGTCGAGTACGAAGCTTACATAGCAGGGCTTGAAGGAGCCTTAGAAAGAAATGTGACTGAACTAGAGGTGTACGGAGATTCACAACTCATAATCTACCAATCACTCAAGAAGTGGAAGGTACAAGATCCTACACTCCAGAAATATAACGACCATCTCCAAGATTTGGTCAAACAATTCAAAGAGGTCACTTTCTACTATCTTCCTAGAGATAAGAACCGCTTAGCACATTCCCTAGCCATGCTAGCATCACTTATGGAGATTCCCGAATGGACTGAAGTCAAAATATTCAAAGTCGCGAGACAAGCAACTCCTGCTTATCACTCGATCATAGACTTGCATGACGATAAAGAGGAGTGTAACTCTGCTTCCGTAAATTCCTTGGACGATAAACCATGGTATTATGACATATGGCGTTTCCTCCTAGATGGAACATTCCCATCAGACGCATCACCTAAAGCAAAGATAGCTCTCAAAAGGTTCGCTGCCCAATTTGTTATTATAGGTGATCATCTCTACAAAAAACATCACAAGCAGTGTCTAGTATGTGCTGATGAGCACGAAGCCATAGAAATCATGGACCAAGTCCATCAAGGAGTCTGTGGAACCCACATGAATGGCAACATGCTAGCAAAGAAAGTTATTCGATTAGGGTACTATTGGGGCACAATGGAAGCCGACTGCACCGAGATGGTTAAGAAATGCCACAAGTGTCAGATACATGCTAACTTGCAACACGCACCACCATCCGTGTTATACCCCATGACATCCCCTTGGCCATTCTCTACATGGGGGATAGATGTCATCGGCAAAGTCTCACCGATGGGACACAATGGGCATTCATTCGTATTAGTCGCTGTAGACTACTTCACCAAATGGATCGAAGCTCAATCCTACAAAGTCTTAAATGCCAAGAAAGTAGCTGAGTTCATTAAGACCAACATCATATGCTGATATGGGGTACCTCATGAGATGATATCTGACAACGGTAAGCACTTTGAGAAAGAATGTGACCAACTACTTGAAGAGTACAAGATAGAAAGGCATCAGTCGTCACCGTACCGACCACAGACCAATGGAGCAGTCGAAGCTGCTAATAAAACCATAGAGACCATTATCAGAAAAATGGCTAAGACTGGCCCGAGAAGTTACCTTTCGCACTCTGGGGCTATCGTACAGCCACCAGTGAAACTCCATACGCCCTAGCCTATGGGATGGAAGCAGTGTTACCGATCAAATTAGAGGTACCATCATTAAGGGTTCTCCTAGAAAACCAAGTAAATGAAGTCGCATGGTTGAGTAGCCATTACGAACAACTAGCCCTGCTAGATGAACGACGACTTCAAGCCACCGAGCATATCCAAGCATATCAAAGGAGAATGGCCCGAGCATTCAATAAGAAGGTCAAATCCAGAAACATCAAAGAAGGGGACCTTATCCTACGCGAACATCGTCCTGGACCATTCAATCCCATGGGAAAGTTAGGACCGAGATGGATAGGCCCTTATATAGTCAAGAAGATCTTCTCCGGAGGAACGGTGCAACTCGCAGACCTAGATGGAGATCAACTGCCAAAGCCCGTCAACATGGACAAGCTGAAGAAGTACTATTCATAGCTCTGTCCCCTAGTTCAAAAAAAACAAAAAAGGCACGAGAAAAGAAGCCCGCTAGATTGAAAACCTGAAAGGGCGGTCTAGGCAAAAATCAGGGTGTGCATTTAAATAAAAAATAAAAAATAGGGGACAGTCTCGTACGAGACACCTATGTCTCGTACGAGACATGTCAAGCAGTCAACAGACATATTTTCTCTTTCTTGAACAAGAACTACGATGACCTGAGCTCCTTATTTAATCGATGTAAAAGGAGAACATAGGCAGCCTTTTGGTCCCGTCTATTCAATAAATAAAATCAAAATCCTGTTTTCTTATTAATTGAATGCATTTCAAAGGAACAATAGGAAAATTTCTAACATGAATACCAACTTGCAAAAGAAAATAAATAAAATAAATAAAAATCTAAACATTGGTCTATATATAGCAATCTCTCGATACTCCTAGAAATCTATTTCTTCCTTAATTTAGTAGGGGCTTGATCGCGATCCGTTTTGTCATCTCTCTTCCTCTTGAACCAAGGTATCTCGTAACCGGGAGGAACATCAAGCCTACTGAAAACCGAGGGAGTCAATCTTGTGAACACGTGAGGCCTATCAAGAGCTTGAAATTTTCCGGGGAGTCAATTCGCCCTTTTCTCATAAAAGTCACTATCCAGAAAGTCTTGGGTAGCATCCACACTGATGTTAGAAGGATCCTCCTTAGCTTCCTTCTGCCTCAAACTCAAGCTACGCTCAAACTGGTCCCCCAACAGAGAACGGCGGATCTCATCAATACCCTCAACACTGGGATGGAGCTCTTTGAGGAACCAATCCAAATATTTGTCTGACAAATAAATGCTCCCTCCATCATGACGAAGATTGGTCCAACGGTCCATAGAGGTGCCTTGCCCCCAAGCATGAGCCAAGCTCGTAGAAAGCTCTGAATCCATGAAAGAAGTGTCATGATCACATCCCTCTAACACGAACCATGAAAGAAGTGTCATGAGCACATCCCTCTAACACGAAAGTGTCCTGCTGCTGACCGAACTGTCGCATCACCCTATGAGCAAAGTAGAAAGAGGAATCTCTCAAACCCGGAAGGACGACCCTGTCGTATCCAAGGGTATTAGCCACGAACCTCTTCACCTTCCAAAAGGGTGGGCACCAAGCAATATCACCGCTCTCCACTTTCGCGAAAAGATGGGCCCATTCTTCAACGCTTAGACCCTTTACCAATAATCTCTACCTATGGAAAGTATAAGGAGAATACTCGGTCGGGGAACTCAATAACTTAAAATGCTCTCTAAGCCAAATGGTCAATAATAGCGGACTTCCCCGAGTCATAGAGCCGGTTCGGTGTAGCTCATCAAGACCATACAGGGTCTCCCCTAAGATAAGAGGAATGAAGTTGAAGGACCGTCCTCTAGCCTGCAAAACGATGCCCACGAGCTCCGTGTCCGCCATGCCACACTTTCTCATAAAAAGCACGCTTCGAAACAAGCACAATGCCAAGAGGCAACATTGGGAATCCACACCATGAGTACGTGTCACGCGTCCCTTAAATATCCTAGGCAAAGCGTGGAGATCAACATAACAGTTATGAACGTAACTCTGCACCTCGGGAAGGCCTATGCTCAATAAATCCCTGAGAGATTTTGCCGGTACTTTGTCATACTTGGGTACCACAATCACCCCGGTCAATGGCATATCCAAGATAGCCACCATCTCCTCTATAGTAGGGACCATCTCATTAAGTGAAAAGTTGAAGAGATGGGTCGAAGGATCCCAAAAGCGTGCAACTCCCTTTAAAAGGTCCCAATCTGGTTTTAGGTTCTTCAAGGTGAAAACAATCTTAAAACCAAACATCTCTATGAATCTCTCTTGACGAGCCCTGTCAAACGAACGAAAGAACATTGCTAAATCCTCTTTGTAGCGTTCCACTAATTCCGAGTCTAAGGAAAACTCATCAACAATTATTGATGAATGGACGGAATTGCTTGGGGCCATTGGGAGCGAAAGGTTGAGAATTTTATTCCAAAAGAGAAGTTCCCAGAACTGATTTAAGGTTGCATAGTATTCTAGGACGGACTAGAGGAGTTTATATACAAGTTCGGACACCAAATCCTTGAGGAAAAAGGAGAAACAGTCGCAGGTTCAATGGATGTCTCGTACGAGACATCTCCCAGTTCAGATATCATAGACTCTACTTAAATTCAGGTTGCCTGACAAGTCAAAACATATCCTAATCACCTCAGAAACTCACTCGAAACAGTTCATACATCACATACAAATGACCCAACATGAATCCATCTCATGAAAGAACCCTCGTTTGACCAACCGGACGTGAATCAAATCCATTACACAGTCAGAAATAAAAACTAAAATTAACAAAAGTATTGTGTGTTAGAGTTAGGAATTAACTGTTGCATAGGTACAAACCAAAGTGAAAGAAAAATTGTCTTCGCCTACGCTGAGGCAATAAATACATCATCAATGAAAGAGGGAATAGGGGATCCTATCTACTCGGGCATCGAAAGGAAAGAGACGTCGCCACTTCCACGTGATCACTCGTCGGTCCGAGGTCTCTTCCCGCAAGAAGCCGACTCTGCTGTCTGGCGAGACAATCGGCCTAGGAGCTCCACTGTATCTCTCTTCACCCTCTTGGCATAAGCCATAAACTGGGCAAGCCGTCATGCGACCTCTCTATACTCAGCAATGGGCACCTGTTGAGAAGAAACAAATAGAGATGTCAAAATCTTCAAATAAATGATAAACAGAGAAATGAAATGGTAGAATGACGGAAATGGCAAAAGAAGAGTCATAAATCATACCATAGTCGCATCAGCAGGAGGTACGAGTCCCTCAGGCATATCGTACTGGGTGGGAAGGTCCTTGATGCTCTCTATCCCCTCAGCCATGCTGTAGGTAAATGAAGCTGGTCCGAGCTGCGGACGGAAAGGGACATGCACAACTCCCTGGGCCTGAGCCTGATCACCCTCTATAATCAGCTGGGGCATGAGGCGAGTCAGAAAGTCACCATAATCGGCCTCGAGGTGCATATGGTCAAAAGAAACCTGACCTATCACAAGGTCCTCCCTCTCCGCATCTTCGATGGCATAAGAGTCAAGCATATGGGTCGGTAGATCAAAAGGGACGATAAGGTCTAGCCTATCGCCGTTATGCTGACAAGAGACTCACTCTCCCAAGTAAAAGCATCCCCCACCGAGGCCTATCATCAACAACCTCATGCCCGAATGCCAGTAAGCCTGCTCAATCCCTAAACTCCTCCAAGGAAAGAGAGCAGTAGCAACCTCAGGAACTTCTACCCACTCGTCATGGCACCGCCGCATGTGCTCCACTGAAAAATATGCCCCCTCAGCATGCTCACAGCTGGTATCTCGGTTGTCCCTGCGCCACCTTAAAGTATCCGGAAACATAATAGTGTTATCACGGAGATCAAAGTTGAAAAGGCCGAACATGGCATAACCCCAAGCCTGCAAATGGGAGAAACATGAAAAATGTCAACGTACAATGGTTAAAGTGAACATGCTATCAAGATAAAAGTAAACTGGGGCTAAAATAAAAAGGGGAAAGAAAAAAGTGGACGTCATACCTCCCAAGCATGGCTGTAACCGCCTAAGCCAGCGTTCGCCCGATCCCGCGAACTCTCATCCATGGCCACGTAGCAATGGGCCAAGCCATCTAATCCCCAGGTAGCATCTGTGACATGCTGCATATCCCTCAGGCAGCTCAACAGTGTAAATAAAGCAATCGACGCGTGATTAGCGAACAGCGTCTCAGAAAAGGCCCACCATAGAAAGCCGCAGACAGCTATAATGCGAGTGTTAACAGATCCCATATGACCCACATTAACGGTGACATAAGCATCCACCTTGTCCCTCAAAGCCTTGAGAGGGATGTCCTTGCCCAAGATGCGCACAGAAAATCCCAAAAGATGCCTCATATCATTACTGCCTGGGAGGAAATCAGTATCCACCTCAAGCGGCTCACCGGCGATAGAGAGCCCGACAATAGCAAGAAAATCAGTGAGAGTCATGGTGACCTCTCCCCATATCATATGTATGGTGTGGGTACTATCCCACCACCGCTCCTTGATAACCTGGAGCACATGGGCATTCCGCCGCTCGGCCACCAAGTTATCGAAAAAGGGCTTAAGCCAGAGGTTCTCAATCTCTTCCTTCATCTCACCGTTGAGAGTTGCTCACCTCTCAGAAATGGCTCGCACACTGCCTCTATAGTTGTTAACGATTCTGAATGGCTGCAAAGACAGAGACAAAAGAGACGAATGTCAAAAAAGTCGGTAAAATCCTCATTTAAGCATTTTACCCAAAAAATCGCAGAATTGCCTAGAACGACAGTCGAAATCATGTATTGCTATACCACAATGATATTCAACATCAAAAAGGGTGAAATCCCATCAAAAAATCAGCCATGCATGATAAACCCTAGCAGCGATAATTCTAGGCAAAAAACTGACAAAAGTCGAACTGCGAAAGCACCAAATTGAGACATGCAACAATGAAATTGACATGGAAACTCAGTCAAAGGAAGAGATCCTTACCTGCCTCATCCGAACGGCGTGAGAAATATGATCCTCAGGGAATAGACACAAATCATCCGTCGCCCACACTTTGTCCCTCATATGTCTACCAAAGAGGTGTTCCTTGTGCGAACGATGTGCACCGGCCATTTAAAAGGGTTAAGCATCACTAGAACTTGGTGAAAATGAAGATTTTTGAGAAATAAAATCGCCTAGGGTTGAGAACTCTTGAAATGAAATAAGAAAAGTGATTTTGAAATCACTTTTCAGCGCCTGATATCGGCTCTGATCTGCGCAAAAACAGAGAAGCCTCGTACGAGACATCCCTCCCTCATACGAGACATCCTCACAAAACCCTCAGAAAACCCTATTTTCTTGAGAAATTCTAGAAAAGCCCTGCTTTTAACGGAAATGTCAGAAAAGCCCTGCTTTTAACAGAAATGTCAGAAAAAGCCCTACTTTTGACTGAAAGGTCAAATCTGAACCCGGTTCAAGAGGGAACATTGAGTCGTCAATAAAAAGGAATATTTTCAGAATTGGAACAAATCAATTTGTTTCTCAATACGAATCTATTCTCACCGCACATCCAAGATCATGGGTGAGCAACAAAATCTACATCAACAAACTCTAATCCAATGACTGTCATCGAGACGTATGTTAATGGCACAAGATTTACAAAACCGGGAATCCCACAACTGTTATCGAGACGTAAGTTAATAACACAGGATACCCACCATTTAGAGTCCCATAATTGCCATCGAGATGTATGTTAATGGCATAGGATTCATTTTTCCAACGGAAAGGAAGTCGCATTGGAAGGAGAAGATAGGTCCGAGTAATTGGTGTCTCCAAACCCCAGTGGTCCCATAATTATTATCGAGGCGTATGCTAATAACATAGGATTCACACCCCCTCAGAGTCCCATAATTGTCATCAAGGTGTAAGATAATGACATAGGATTCATATTTTCAACGGAAAGGAAGTCGCGTTGAAAGGAGAAGATAGGTCCGAGTAATTGGTGTCTCCGAAATCTGGAATCCCATAATTGTTATCAAGGCGTATGTTAATAACATAGGATTCATAACAAACCTAAAGGCGGTTTGTCATCAACAACAGGGTATATTTAGAATTGGGTCAAAGAGATTGATTCCTCAGTATGGATTGCAACTGGAGGCGGTTCGTCATAAAAAAAAAAAAAGAGGAGTATATTCAGAATTTAGTCAAGGAAATTGATTCCTCAGTATGGGTTACTCTCTAAACTCTAAACTTTACTTACTGCAGTATTGTTTTTTAAAAAAAATGATTTTCAAAATACCTCAAGCCTCCATTTTTTGAGTATTTTGGAGTCGAACTACATTTGGTCTGATTTCCTTCTAAGGAATACGTAGGCAGCTTTTCAGCACGACCATACCCAAAGTTCTAAATGGTTTCTTTTCTATCGACGACGTTACTTCTTTCATAAGTATCATCGCTGAGGGGCTCTGTAGACACCCCATTTTGAAAGTTCATTCATAATCACACTGCTTCTATGTCTCTCCTTTGATTTGGGTCAAAACTCGTTAAGTTTGACATGTTTCGTTAAGTT
The DNA here is from genome assembly GCA_026119855.1 of Campanula takesimana. Classification (NCBI taxonomy): domain Eukaryota; kingdom Viridiplantae; phylum Streptophyta; class Magnoliopsida; order Asterales; family Campanulaceae; genus Campanula; species Campanula takesimana. The sequence goes on from JAOWBW010000578.1 coordinate 162,264, forward strand.
TCTGATTGACTTCGTTAGTCAGGGGCCAAAATGAACATTTAAACTTCTGCAGGAGGGCAAATCGTGATCCAAACACGAGATGCTTCATACGAGACATTGATGTCTCGTACGAGACATCCCCCTTGACAGACGGGTTTCAGTCAGTTTCCTTGTTGATTCCAACCCCGTTTCTTGGCAAACACTCATGCAATCCGAGAAAAACCTAAGGAGCGATCTTAGAGTCAAAATACCTCCTTGGAAATCAAGTCTTTGATTCCCATCCAAACTTACCTCCTTGGCTTGATCCCTAGGTCAAGATATCCTATAAATATAGAGGTCCTTGAAATAAAAAACCTCTAGATTGGTCATTCACCCAAAAACCAAGGAAAATCTGATCAAAAGGTCTTCATAATCAGTCCCTCTTCCTCACCCATGAAATTAAAACCTTCATAATACCATTCAAGTCAAGCTTTTTGGATCTTCAAGGCCTTTAGTCAAGGCCATCCATAGGATACTCGAAGAACGTTTAGGTAAAATCCTTGCTTTCTATCTTCTCATCTCCTTCTTTGCTTTGAAGTAGTGTAATTCCATTAAAGGATCAGCCTAGAGCCTCTCCAATTCATAGAGATGGTCTCGAAGCACATGATCTGGCATCCCAAATAAAAAAGAAATTATTTACTTGGTTCCTTTTGTACATGAATGCATAATTTTTAGGATGATAATGATGATTTCATAAGCAAGACCGATCCTAGATCGGGTGGATTGGGTGCTCCTTGACCTTCCCAATCCATAACTTAACCCCCAAACTCAAGAATCTCACGGTCCATGTTCCGTTAAACATGGTGGCGATTCACAACAATCGAGCAACATTCAAGTCCTTACAAACAACTGAACCGGAGAAACCGACCGGAGGGGGGGCGCGCTCACAGTAACGTTTGAATATGTCAAACATAATGTTCATCACGTGGAAGACTGTAATAATCTCAGGTCTAGAGATTCCAGTAAATAACTATATGAGACTTTATTATGACATTGTAACCATGACATAAATCTCATAGGGGTCAGTCCAGTATTTGTTCTCCAACAAATACCCAGAAGTCTATTTGTATCGCATACACATAATCATCATATGATTATCTATTAAACCTGTACTAATACTTAATCATAATTATCAGGGACGGGAATTATTATAATAAACATGCAAAAGATATAATAATCAAACATTCAATATCTTTATTAAAGCATAACCAAATGATAACATTAATCGTTCAAATAACGTGCCTAGGGCATACACACCAACAATCTCCCTCTTGCACTAGGCCTAATTAATTTATCGAATACCCATAGACCTAACATGACCATCATGCTTTGCTTGCGAAAGACCCTTTGTCAATGGGTCAGCAATGTTATCTTCAGTTGGTACTCTGTATATATTTACGTCTCATCTATCAACGATCTCTCGAATGATATGAAAACGCCTAAGTATGTGTTTGGCTATCTGATGCGATCTAGGTTCCTTTGCTTGAGCAATAGCACCATTATTATCATAATAAAGGTCTATTGGATTAGCAATGCTAGGAACCACCTCTAGTTCACCAATGAATTTATTAATCCAAACAGCCTTTTAGCAGCATCGGATGTAGCTATATACTCAGCTTCAGTTGTAGAATCAGCTACGATACTCTGCTTAGAACTCTTCCAACTAAAAGCACCACCATTAAGCATAAACACAAATCCAAATTGCGATCTTGAATCATCCTTGTTGGTTTGGAAGCTTGCATCTGTGTAACTGTCGCGACCCCGGACCCCGCGGGCCCGAGACCGCGATCTGGACGTCGACTCTAAAACCAAAACTATGAAATACCAAGGTTAAAAATTTCATTTAATACCAAAAGGTGATAATCCAAAGTTTTACAAAACCAAGTTTGAAGAAAACAAATTACAACTATCATAAACTTCCACAAGTTTATGCCCAACAAAATAAAATATACAAATCTTAGTGACGTCATTGTTTGGTACAACTATCCCAAAATGGTTACACATTTACATAATGTAAACCAACCTATAATGACCTTCCCCAAAAGAACGGATCCACACTCGACGTCCTCGCCCTCGTGATCAGCGAGACTAATCCTTAGTACCTGGGGGGGTTAAGGAAAAACAAAGATAAAGGAAAAAGGGGGTGAGATAAATCTCAATAAGTTACTAATGCAACTACATGACATGCTATGATGCAATAAGCAATAAACGATAATAATTATCACATAGCACATAGAAATTATCATAAATCAGATAGCAGCGGAAATAAACATAACAAAGGATATAGCCAAGGTTTTCCAAACCGGAACATCCAAATAAAGGATCGCTGCGCAGCTTCAATAATCAACAAATCATCATCTTCATAATAGCATGAAAGCCGAAGAGAAAACCCCGGTACCGGAACCAATAACACTGAAGTGTCACAAGGGACGGGAGACATGCCACAAAGTCATGCTCCAAGTAGCTAATATGCACACAAAGGAGCTAGCTCTTCTCACATCCAAGGCCAATCTGGAGGAGGGTAATAATGGGGCAAAACAATGGTCAACATCACAATGGACTTGGCCGTGCCATCATAATGTTTCGCATCGCCCAACACACACAAAATACCAGCTGGACTTTCACGTAAAGGCTAAGTAATAAAATACTAGCACTATAAACAACAAGGGATTCCAAAGTAGGGAATCATGCCAAATAATCACCAAGAAGATGAAATGAACCAACAATACACAATAAAGGTGCTTCAAAATCCCAATTAACCATTAATGAATTCCAAACACCAACTTGATCACAAAGGACCTAATTCTATCACTAAAGGGTACTACAATGTTCTCTAAGGTCAACTAGAAGGACACCAAAGACCTAGACCAAAACACGATCTTCAACCACACCAAATAACAAATGTAATTTTTCAGAGGACTGTGCGGCCGCCCAAAAGGTATCGTGCGGTCGCCCAAAATCCCTCAAACCAAGAACAAAAGCTTTCAGAATGTTGTGCGGTCGCCCATGAGATTTTGGGCGGTCGCCCAATACTCTGAATTTCTGGAAATCGGGAAGAACAACATGGGTTCTTCCATTTTTCAAACCCAAACACATTTTAACCAAAAATCAAACATTCTAACTGGTATACTAATGTACCAAAACAACTCATAAGTCTAAAAGGACTCACACAACAACATTTAACAACCAAAATCAAGAATCAAATCCAACATTCAAGATTTCACCATTTTTGATCAAAAACCCAAATAAATTCCAAATAAATTGCAAACTCATCCAAACTTCCAATATGACAACAAAGGCATTATATGAACATGATATGAACCTTTTTGCATTAAAATGGGGGGAAAAGTAACTTACTTGATAAATCTCAAAGTTGATGGATTTCGATTCTTTTTGGCTTCCTACGATCCTATCGACGATCTAAACATGTTTCACATTTTAAGAAATGAATAATAATGAAAGGAAGATGGAGAAAAAGAAGAGAGAAGGAAAGAGGAAGAAAACTTACCCATGGATGAGAGAGAGAGAGAGAGTTGTCTGGGAAGGAGAAGGATGAGTGAGGGAGGAGGTGAGGGAGGTGAGGGGAGGAGTAGGGAGGGAGTAGGAAAATTATTTTAAAAACTTACACTAAGGCCCCCTCTCTCACACTACACACACACACTACTCCATACTAACAATTAAGACCCAACACTTCTACACTAGCCCAAATAACTCAAGTAAAATGCTAGGCATAATTATTATAACACATAAATTGCACACATAAATATTTAAATAAATAATAAGCAAATAGTTAAATAAAAATCATTTAATTACTAATAAAATAGAGCCTATATTCCGGGTCGTGACAATCACTCCCCCTTAAAGAAAATTCGACCCGAATTTTAACGAGACTCACCTTAAACAAAAAGCCACGGAAATTTCCTCTCGATCTCGTCTCGGAGCTCCCACGTCGACTCCTCGATGTTATGATTCCTCCAAAGGACTCTAACCAAATAAATACTTTTGCTCCTCAACTCTTGGACTTTGGAATCTAAGATCCGAACCGGTCGTTCCTCATAAGACATGTCGGGCTCAATATCCTCCGGTATCCTCGGTAACACGTGCGATGGATCATGAACATACTTCCGAAGCATAGAAACGTGGAACACGTTGTGCAACCGGTCTAAGGATGGCGGTAACGCAAGACGATACGCTAGAAGTCCAACCTTTCCCAAAATCTCAAACGGACCAATAAACCTCGGAGCCAATTTGCCTTTCTTCCCAAACCTACGAATACCCACCTTCGGAGATACTTTCAAGAACACCAAATCACCAATCTCAAAACTAAGATCTCGCCTTCGGTTGTCTGCGTAGATCTTATGTCGACTCTGAGCTGATTTCAATCTATCCCGGATAACTTTAACTTTATCAACCGAATCCCGAAGCAATTCGATACCCAAAACTTTCGCTTCACCGACCTCATTCCAACAAATAGGTGATCTACACTTTCTTCCATACAAGGCCTCAAACGGCGCCATCTCGATACTAGCCTGATAACTGTTGTTGTAAGAGAATTCCACTAACGGTAGGTGCGAATCCCAAGAATCAGAAAAGTCTATCGAACACGCTCGCAGCATATCCTCCAAAATCTGAATAGTCCTCTCGGATTGACCGTCGGTCTGAGGATGAAAAGCAGTACTAAAACGCAAATCTGTACCTAAAGCTTCCTGAAACGCCTTCCAGAACCTAGAAGTAAACCTCGGGTCTCGATCTGACACAATGCTAACCGGAACCCCATGCAATCTAACGATCTCATCAATGTAAAGGGTCGCAAGCTTCTCCATCGAATACCTGATGTCAATAGGCAAGAAATGGGCACTCTTGGTCAAATCTATCCACTATTACCCAAACACTGTCATACTTCCTACGGGTACGAGGTAGTCCCGTAACGAAATCCATAGTCACATGCTCCCATTTCCACTCGGGAATCTCTAACGGCTGAAGTAATCCCGCGGGTCTCTGATGCTCGGCTTTGACCTGCTGACAAGTTAAACACCTCGATACATACTCAGCTATTTCCCTCTTCATATTAATCCACCAAAATTGTTGCTTCAAATCCTGATACATCTTCATACTGCCCGGATGAATTGTATACCTCGATTTGTGACTCTCATCAAGAACTCTCTGTTTAATTCCATCAACATCCGGAACACACAAACGACCACGGAAAGCCAAAACTCCACTCGAACTCAAAGAAAAATCCTCGAAGTTCTTCTCTTTCAGTTTACCCATTATCTTCACCAACTCGGGATCCTCTTTCTGAGCTTCCTTTATCCTCTGAATTAGGGTCGGAGATACCCTAATATTCGCAAAAATAGCCCCATGTCTCGATTCACGAGGAGACCAATCTCGAACATCCTCAAGCATTTTCCACTCACGAACCATCATCGAAGCCACATAAGATTTCCTACTAATCGCATCGGCTACCACATTCGCCTTTCCCGGGTGATAAGAAATCGTGCAATCGAAATCCTTCAATAATTCCATCCATCGGCGCTGTCTATTATTCAACTCTTTCTGGGAGAAAAGGTACTTCAAACTCTTGTGATCCGTAAAAATTTCAAACTTCGCCCCATAAAGGTAGTGCTTCCATTTGTGCAACGCAAAGACTATCGCGGCCAATTCCATATCATGAGTCGGGTAATTCTGTTCACTAGGGGTCAACTTCCTCGAAGTATACGCAATCACTTTCCCATTCTGCATCAAAACACAACCCAAACCCTCTTTCGAAGCATCACTATAAATCACTAGACCATCGCTCCCATTAGGCAAAGTCAAGATCGGTGCTGTAGTCAACCTCTTCTTCAGTTCCCCGAAACTCTTGTCACATTTCTCGGTCCACACAAACGGAACATTCTTCCGGGTCAACTGAGTCATCGGAGTAGCGATCCTCGAAAACCCTTCAATAAACCTCCTGTAATAACCGGCTAAACCAAGAAAGCTTCTAATCTCTGTCACTGATTCGGGTCTCTTCCAATCCACTATAGCTTCAATCTTCGAATGATCCACCGAAATCCCGTCTTTCGAAATAACATGACCCAGAAATGACACCTTCTCAAGCCAAAATTCGCATTTACTGAACTTCGCAAATATTTTCTCCCTCGCTAGAACGGATAAAACTGTCCTCAAATGTTGTTCATGCTCCTCTCGAGATTTCGAATAAACAAGAATGTCGTCGATGAAGACCACCACGAACGAATCAAGATAGGGATGGAAAATTCTGTTCATCAAATCCATAAACACGGCCGGCGCGTTAGTCAACCCAAACGGCATAACCAAGAACTCATAATGACCATACCGAGTGCGAAAAGCAGTCTTCGGAATATCCTCCGATCGAACCTTCAACTGATGGTACCCACTCCTCAAATCAAGCTTAGAGAAAACCACGGACCCTTGAAGCTGATCAAATAAATCATCAATATGCGGAAGAGGGTATTTATTCTTCACCGTAACCTGATTCAACTTCCTGTAATCTATGCACAATCTCAACGAACCGTCTTTCTTCCGCACAAATAAGACCGGTGCTCCCCACGGGGAAACACTAGGGCGGATAAACCCTCGATCAAGCAACTCTTGCAACTGAACCTTTAGTTCCTTTAACTCTGCGGGAGCTAACCTATAAGGCGCTTTCGAAATTGGAGCCGTACCCGGCAAAAGGTCTATACAAAACTCAATCTCACGATCGGGAGGCATATCATACTCGGTAGAGAAAACATCGGGAAACTCCCGGACTACCCGAACACTATCAAAACTAGGGGATTCCTTCCTAGTATCAAGAACACTAGCCAAATACCCCTCACAACCACTATGCAATAATTTTCTCGCTTTCATAAAAGAAATTAAGCGAACCTTTCTACACAGAGGGCTAGCCTCAAAAACAAACTTAGGCACATCGGGAATAGAAAAAGTAACAGTTTTCTTACGGCAATCAACAGAAGCATGAAACTTGCTCAACCAATCCATACCCAAAATGACATCAAAGTCTTGGATAGGAAGAACCACCAAATCCGCACAAAGGACACGACCACAAATAACCACATCACAATCACGAAAGACTCGATCAGAAATCAAGCATTCTCCTATAGGGGTCGACACCTCTAGCACGTACGGTAAAGACTCGAATGCAGCATTTAACATGGAAGCAAATTGCACAGAAATGTATGAATGAGATGATCCTGGATCTACTAACGCTCGTGCGCTCACATTAGACACAGAAACAATACCTCCAATAACGGATGGATCATCGGTAGCTTGTTGTTGATTCATGGTAAATACCCTTCCTTGGACTCTGGGCTTCCCGGCGGCATCCCTTTTCTGACCTTGATTATTACCAACTCCTGACCCGGATGCTTGTCCTCTACCTCTCGGGCAATCTTTTACAAAGTGACCCATTTGACCACAATTGGTGCACCTTCCTTGCTTCTTCCAACAACGGTCTTCAGAATGACCTTCTTTTTGACAATACAAACAAAGCCTCCTAATTTGGCTCCCTTGGTTCCCGGAAGTGGTACCCGGGTTCCTTGGGATCGGTTGCCCTCGGAACTGAGATTGTCCCCCAAAGTTACCTCGATTATCAATCCTTGGTTGTGACTTGCTCTGCGCTCCTTGCTTACTCGGGTTGGCCACCTCGGTTTTCCTCTTATGTTCCCCAATATCTTGCTCTATAAGATAGGCTCGGTCCACCGCATCTTGGAATGTCACAATCCGTTGAGCAATGAGTTGAGTACGGATGGAGGTCTTCAATCCCCGAATGAATCTCATAGCCTTTTGTTCCTCGGTCCTCACCAAATAGTCACAATACCGAGCTAATTCTATGAACTTAGCCGAGTATTGTGCTATAGACAACACACCTTACTCCAAGTTGAGTAGCTCGATCTCCTTTCGGTTTTGATCAACAACCGGAATGAAATGCTCCTTGAATTTGCGCACGAACAACTCCCACGCATACACCGTGTGAGTATCATCCCAAGTAGCTTGAACACCCTTCCACCAATGCTCGGCGGCTCCCACAAGCTTGTAAGGCGCGAACCGGACCTTGTCCTCATCCGAACACCCAAACACATCGTAAATCTTCTCCATCGACTCGATCCACAACTCAGCTTTCCGAACATCTGGTTCCCCATTGAATTCAACCGGTTTCAACTTCAGAAATTGCTCCAATCCATAACGGGGTGGTGCTTGATCTACCCTCGGACCTTGATCATGTATGGCCTTCATGGCCGCCTCGAACATGCCTTGAAACATGGCACGGGCTTCTTCCCTTGTATCATTCTGATTCTGTGCCCCACTAGTACCTCCTCTGTTTCTTCTTCCAGACATTGAGAACAATTACCTTCATAAAACATCAACCGTTAATCACTCCGCACTCTACTACCCACCTAGGTCATACTAATCCACCTAGACTTATACATAGAACTAATGTCATAGCTCTGATACCAACTGTCGCGACCCCGGACCCCGCTGGCCCGAGACCGCGATCTGGACGTCGACTCTAAAACCAAAACTATGAAATACCAAGGTTAAAAATTTCATTTAATACCAAAAGGTGATAATCCAAAGTTTTACAAAACCAAGTTTGAAGAAAACAAATTACAACTATCATAAACTTCCACAAGTTTATGCCCAACAAAATAAAATATACAAATCTTAGTGACGTCATTGTTTGGTACAACTATCCCAAAATGGTTACACATTTACATAATGTAAACCAACCTATAATGACCTTCCCCAAAAGAACGGATCCACACTCGACGTCCTCGCCCTCGTGATCAGCGAGACTAATCCTTAGTACCTGGGGGGGTTAAGGAAAAACAAAGATAAAGGAAAAAGGGGGTGTGATAAATCTCAATAAGTTACTAATGCAACTACATGACATGCTATGATGCAATAAGCAATAAACGATAATAATTATCACATAGCACATAGCAATTATCATATATCAGATAGCAGCGGAAATAAACACATAACAAAGGATATAGCCAAGGTTTTCCAAACCGGAACATCCAAATAAAGGATCGCTGCGCAGCTTCAATAATCAACAAATCATCATCTTCATAATAGCATGAAAGCCGAAGAGAAAACCCCGGTACCGGAACCAATAATCACTGAAGTGTCACAAGGGACGGGAGACATGCCACAAAGTCATGCTCCAAGTAGCTAATATGCACACAAAGGAGCTAGCTCTTCTCACATCCAAGGCCAATCTGGAGGAGGGTAATAATGGGGCAAAACAATGGTCAACATCACAATGGACTTGGCCGTGCCATCATAATGTTTCGCATCGCCCAACACACACAAAATACCAGCTGGACTTTCACGTAAAGGCTAAGTAATAAAATACTAGCACTATAAACAACAAGGGATTCCAAAGTAGGGAATCATGCCAAATAATCACCAAGAAGATGAAATGAACCAACAATACACAATAAAGGTGCTTCAAAATCCCAATTAACCATTAATGAATTCCAAACACCAACTTGATCACAAAGGACCCAATTCTATCACTAAAGGGTACTACAATGTTCTCTAAGGTCAACTAGAAGGACACCAAAGACCTAGACCAAAACACGATCTTCAACCACACCAAATAACAAATGTAATTTTTCAGAGGACTGTGCGGCCGCCCAAAAGGTATCGTGCGGTCGCCCAAAATCCCTCAAACCAAGAACAAAAGCTTTCAGAATGTTGTGCGGTCGCCCATGAGATTTTGGGCGGTCGCCCAATACTCTGAATTTCTGGAAATCGGGAAGAACAACATGGGTTCTTCCATTTTTCAAACCCAAACACATTTTAACCAAAAATCAAACATTCTAACTGGTATACTAATGTACCAAAACAACTCATAAGTCTAAAAGGACTCACACAACAACATTTAACAACCAAAATCAAGAATCAAATCCAACATTCAAGATTTCACCATTTTTGATCAAAAACCCAAATAAATTCCAAATAAATTGCAAACTCATCCAAACTTCCAATATGACAACAAAGGCATTATATGAACATGATATGAACCTTTTTGCATTAAAATGGGGGAAAAGTAACTTACTTGATAAATCTCAAAGTTGATGGATTTCGATTCTTTTTGGCTTCCTACGATCCTATCGACGATCTAAACATGTTTCACGTTTTAAGAAATGAATAATAATGAAAGGAAGATGGAGAAAAAGAAGAGAGAAGGAAAGAGGAAGAAAACTTACCCATGGATGAGAGAGAGAGAGAGAGAGTTGTCTGGGAAGGAGAAGGATGAGTGAGGGAGGAGGTGAGGGAGGTGAGGGGAGGAGTAGGGAGGGAGTAGGAAAATTATTTTAAAAACTTACACTAAGGCCCCCTCTCTCACACTACACACACACACTACTCCATACTAACAATTAAGACCCAACACTTCTACACTAGCCCAAATAACTCAAGTAAAATGCTAGGCATAATTATTATAACACATAAATTGCACACATAAATATTTAAATAAATAATTTAAATAAATAATAAGCAAATAGTTAAATAAAAATCATTTAATTACTAATAAAATAGAGCCTATATTTCGGGTCGTGACAGTAACCATTTACAACAAGATCATCTTCCATACCTCCATATACCAAGAACGAATATTTAGTCCTTCGCATGTACTTAAGAATCGTCTTGACTGCAATCCAGTGACTCTCACCAGGATATGATTGGTATCTTCTCGTCATGCTCAAAGCATACGAGATATCGGGTCTAGTACATATCATGGCATACATGATAGATCCAATTGCAGAAGCATATGGAATTCCAGTCATTCTCTCATGCTCATCAGTTATCTTAGGACACTGATTCTTGCTAAGAGTTATACCATGACCAACTGGAAAATTTCCTCTCTTAGAGTTTTCCATGCGGAATCTCTTAGGAACTTTGTCAATATAAGTACTTTGACTCAAACCAATCAAATTCTTAGATCTATCACGATAGATCTTTATGCCAAGGATGTATGCGGCTTCTCCCATATCTTTCATTGAGAAACACTTTCCTAACCAAGTCTTTACAAACTGAAGTGTAGGAATCTCGTTTCTAATAAGCAATATGTCATCAACATATAGCACAACAAAATAATACTACGCTCCTACTAATCCTCTTGTATACACAAGGTTCATCTTTGTTCTTGATGAAGCCAAACTCTTTGACTGATTCATCAAATTGAATATTCCAACTCCTAGAGGCTTGCTTCAATCCATAGATGGATCTCTGCAACTTTCATACTTTGTTAGAATTTTCTGGATTTAAAAAACCTTCAGGTTGTGTCATATACACATCCTCAAGTAAGTTCCCGTTAAGGAACGCTATTTTGACATCCATTTGCCATATCTCATAGTTAAAATATGCGGCTATGGAAAGTAAAATTCGTATAGACTTGATCATTGCTACGGGTGAAAAGGTTTCATCATAGTCAATACCATGAATCTGCCTATAACCTTACGCTACAAGACTAGCTTTATAAGTATGCACCTTTCTGTTGGTCCCAAAGGGGCAACAAGGGTATGAAAAATGCTAGAGGGAGGGGGGGTGAATAGCGTTTTAAAATACTTTTCAAACCCTTTTGCAAATCAATGGCTTATGCGCACATTTCTCAAATAAGCTAAGTATAGTGCACAGAGAGAGTGTGAAATGCACAGCGGAAGATTAAGCAGCACCTGCGCAGGAAAAGGCTGCGCAGAGATAAAAACGCATGCGCTAAGTTTTGGCTTAAAGTGTTGGATAAAATGTTCTAAGGCAATAAGCAATAACAAGCGCAGCAGCAATAATAGCAATCTGATAAGATCAAACAAAGTAGTTATTCATAAACGATTAAGCAGGAAATAAATAGCGAGAATAATGAACAAGCTATTTGGAGAGGTTCGATCAATGAAAGATCTATGTCTTCTACCAAGATGGTTAGTCTTGGATTTTCTAAAGGAGATCTTATTATATGAGAGAGTTACAAGATACAACAATGAAAAACAAACTATCTCAAAGATCTATGATCTATGAAGAGAAAATCCTAGACTAAACCGGTGTATCTCAAGAAGTAAGATCTAAATTATCGAAGCTTCAAGAGGTGTGTGTGTGTGACAGAAATTCTGGGCTCTATGAATCTATGAGATGAAGAGCACGAAGAATTCTGGTGATAAGGCTTAGGATCTGGGCAGGAGTTTGAAGGTATGAAGGTTGATCTTGAATCTGGGAATAGTAAGCAGCAATCTTCAGAACTTCAAGGATATTAGAAAGAACAAACTCTAGCAACTTGGAAATGAAGATGAGCAGGCTATTTATAGCAGAGAGCTTAAAACTAGCCGTTGGTGCTCTGAGCAAGGACGATGAGCTGGCACGATATGATTGGTGCGCAGGTGTCCTTTATAGCCGTTGGGGCTCTGATCAAAGATGATGACCTGGCACAATATGATTGGTGCGCAGGTGATTTAGAGCCGTTGGAGACTGAGCATGAAGACCAAATTCAAAAGCTTCTTCTAGAAGGATGACAGCTGTCTTCATTTGAAATATTTCTCTTGAGCGCGTCTCCACCGTTGGATCTGCTGAGTGTGCTTGCTTTGTCGATTCTGCACACCTCAGCATTTTTAATAAGCGTGCATCTTCTAAGCGCTTTCCAAGTTGGGTGATCTGAAAGAATTGAAAACTGAGCAAGATATAATGCTGCGCAGGAGAGACCTGCGCAGTGGTGGACTGCGCAGAGAAGTCCTGCGCAGTGACCACAGTCTTGCTTAGATCATTCCTTTTCGCTCCAAGTCCTATATTCTAAGCCTATACTATAAAATGGACTTAGCTAAAAATTAAAGTCATAAGACTTCTTACATAGTGTCCTAAAGTCCATAGAATATTCTTAGGTGATGGTATCAATCAATTCTAACAAAAATAGGAGGGTTAAGAGATAAGCATACCCAACACTTTCCATCCATGTCAGTTTTCTTTTTGAAAACCCACTTGCATCCTATGGTTTTTACACCTTCGGGTACATCAATCAAGTTCCAAACTTTATTATCATACATGGACTTAATTTCAGATTCCATGGCTCCAAACCATTTATCTGAATCAGGAGCGGACATCGCTTCTTGATAGGAAGTAGGTGTAGACACCCCGCCTTGGACCGCTCACCCCGATTGCACATTTGATTTTGTGTTTCTCCTAATTTTAAGTGTTTCTTGTTAGTTTCTGTTACTTCCATTAAGTTCCTGACTGACCTCGTTAAGTTCTGGGACCAAACTGAATAACAGTGCTGACTTTCTAGTCCATTCTGTCAAAAAGGCCATCTCCAAGGCGCACGCCTCCACCCTTTGGCGTCAGAAGCGCGCGCATCCCGCCACTAAGGCAGGAGGCGCGCGCACCTGGGCGTCAGTTACAGATTTCTATCCAAGAATCCCTCCCTTGCTCCTTTAAATATGATTTGCCCGGGAAACTGATCTTTGTGACTTGGTTTTGGCACCAAAAACATGTCTTTCTCAACTATAAAAACCCCTCTTCACCTCCATTTCAAGGGGCTCTCTTTGGAACATTATAAGACTCTATTTTTAAGATTCTAAGGCTCTCTTTTTAACATTCTAGAGGGACTTTGGGGAATACAAGAAAACTATACAAAAATCACTTTCAAAGTATTCTCAAGGCATTTTCCTAAGAAGAACTTGGAGTCATTTTGAAGGATAGGTAAACAAGACTTTTCTTTCTCTCTTCTCTACTTCATCTCTCTTCTTCTCTTTTATTTCATCAAAAGTGCAATCACCCAAACATTTAGGACATGATACCAAAGGCTACTTCACTTCATTGAAGCTAGTCAAGGAGTTATCTCCCTACGTTCTAAACACCCCTTTTTAAACCCCCTTTATTATAATCAAGAATAGGAAGAACATTTTATTATTAATGTTATTCCTATTCTTCTTCTTTCTTCTACACTAATCATTTCTGCAGGGGTCACAATGTATATTCAGGACCAGGGCAATCCCCTGAGTCCAAAGTCTAACAATCTGACAGGTTTGCCTAGAAGCGGGCGCCTCCAATATACTATGCGCCAGGCGTGTGAATCCCACAACATAGGCCAGAGGTGCGCGCTTCTAGGTGGTTTTCCAGAACAGGGACAGTTTCAGAGCAGAGCGGAATGATGGGGGTGTGGGCACAGTTGCCTGCATCAGACCTAATTTGGACCTTTGGACTGTTTTACTTTCGTGTTTGGTTTTATCGGTCACACGGGTGATTCGAGAGTTGTGAATTATGTGTATTTGCTTTTCTTTCATAAAAAAAAGTAAAAAAAAAAAAGTAAAAAATGTTTTGTCACATGTTGGACCTCACACTACATGCACAAATTCTTATAAATTGCTCACTATCGAGTCGCACAAGTTCATAACCCCAAACCCGTCAAGGCCCGTCCTAGAGAGTTTCAAGCTCCACCCGACCTTGACTCTCTTGAAGCGGTAAACATCAGCCCGTGGCGTAGTTCATGACTACATGCCGGGGGTGACCTTTAAGGCTCTCATTAGCCGAGCACAAGCCAACACAATTCTAGTTAGGGTCTAACACTCCGTGACTATGTCGGTTTTCATGTGCCGAGATTTCCCTAAACTAATGTCTTCAAAACATACATGCCAAGTGGTTATCATGGACGAAATAAAACTCCGTCCCCAAGTGGTTATTATGGACGAAAATAAATAAATCCGTCCCCGCATGTATGCTTTACTACATTAATTTAGTTTAATCCCGACACATGTAGGATTCACAAACGTGATGGAATCCGATGAATATATGGGACCGCGAGAAGGTTTATATACTAGTGTGACAATTCCATTATTTTCTTAGAAACTCAAAAAGGGATCCCGTCCCTCCGACTTATTAAAAAAAAATAGAGTCTTCTCTTTATGTGGTTTTGAGTCGTGTGCCCACTGTGTGTTCCAAACCTCTTCATGGACCGAAAGTGTTACTCAAGACTGACAAGGGCCTCTTCTGCAATATAGGTTAAATTGGTACTTACCGTGTCTACCGGGATTCAGCAAATCGGTTAGTTCGTGAAGTGATTACTCCAACAGCTCCAGCAGCAACCATGACCGGCAGCAGCAACACCATGTCTATTGAACAACTCTCAACTATGGTCCAAGTGATCCAAGAGAAAGTCTCCACTCTTAACAAAGAGTCCCAAAACAAGGATGATCTTTGGCAATCCCATCTTGACAATCAAAGGGAGGCCCACGAGGCCGAAATGGAGCAAATGAAAGAGAAGCTCACCAAGCTTGCCAAGGGTAAAGACAAGAAAGACAATGACGAGTCCGAATGGACCAAGGGTTTATTTGAGAGCCCCTATGTCATTACCCACACCAAGAAAATGGGGGAACCGAGCACCGAGAACAATGAGCACAAGATGGTTGATTCAATTATGGCCTACATAGATCAACGTTTCAACGGCCTCAACTTGGGGAAAAATACCGACACGAGCCTTTATCAGTCCTCCATTCTCATGAGCACCATGGCCGCTCTCCCCGACAAGTTCAAAATGCCCGACATCCGAAAGTTCAAGGGCAACTCTTGCCCCATGTCACACATCGAGACTTATATATGGGCTATGGTTCCGAAGAAGGTCTCTCCCAAAGTTATGGCACAATGCTTCCCTTTTACTCTCGAGGGGGCGGCAAAATATTGGTATGAAACTCTCCCGTTCACAATCCGCCTTGATTGGGACGCCGCTATGCTTGCCTTCAAGAGTCAATACCAAGGCAACACCACTCATCGCCCGACCAAGAAAGAGCTCGAGAACACCACCCAAAGGGACAATGAGTCCTTTATCGATTTTACAAGGAGGTGGAATGACAAACTTGCCGAAATTCTTAAGAGGCCTAACACTAAGGAGCAAATGGACATCTTCCTCAAGTGTCTAAAGATTGATCTTCACGCCCACCTAAGTGGGGCTTGCTATGCGGATTTCTCTCAAATGTATGAGGCGGGGTCCGAATGGATGACTTGCTCAAGGAGATCAAGAAAAGTGCTTCTAGCTTCCGATACAAGGCCGCCTCTAACTCAAACAAAGAGGCTTCGGTTAATGTCGTTACTACCGACAAGGGGAAATACAAAAGGGTTCCTCCTCCACAAGGCAAGAAATTCCAAGATGATCGTGTCTACACTCCTCTCCAAGGCATGACTATCACCTAGGCCTTCGAAGCTCTCAAGGCCAAAGGGCACGTTACTCCTCTCCAAGGGTACACACCCAAGACAATGTGTCCCAACCATGCCTACCGCAAGCATTGTGACTACCACCAACATAGTGGCCACACCACCGAGGAATGCTTTGTCCTCCGCAATGTCATCCAAGATCGCATAGACAAGAAAGAGTTTATAGTGCCTAGTGGTGATGATGTCAATGTAATAGAGTTAGGAGAGTTTGACGAGACCACTTATTCAATCCCAATTGTGAATAAGGGCTCCAATGTTATAAATGCAATTGATAATTCTTGCTACGTTGTGACTTACGATGAAGTAATGAGGGAGGTCTTAGAGAATAGGAAAAAGAAGCAAAATGGGAACGTCAACATGCTAACTCGATCCAGACGAGTCATAGTAAACAACCCCACTACTTCTGCACCAAGCACCTCTTTTCAAAGATCCCAAGCTCGCGACACTCCCGAAGATCCTTTGTTGACAGAACTCAAGAAAACTCAAGCCAACATCTCCATTTGGGACCTCATTGCATCCTCAAAGAAGCACCGAGATCTTGTCATCAGCAATCTCGACGACACATCAGTCCCCCCTGATACAACTCTCGAGGACCTTACTGCAATGATAGGCCACATTCATTTTGGCAATGTAATCACTTTTGCCGACATGGACCTTCCACCATTTGGGCGCAATCACAATGAGGTCATCTAACTCAAAGTAAGAGCAAGGGGGAGACCTATTTCAAGAGTCTTGGTTGACGGTGGTTCCGCACTCAACCTAATGCTCGGCCGAATCATGGGCATACTGGGGCTTAAGAGTTCAGATTTAAAACCTTCTACTCAAGTGATCCGAGGTTACGATAGCACTGCCCGCACAGTCATGGGTATGGTGGAAATAGACATTGAATTTGGGAGCATGGTTATGTCCGTCCCGTTTCAAGTGCTCGATGTCCCTTCTTCATTCAACTTTCTCTTGGGCCGACCGTGGATACATAGTTCTAATGCCATCCCTTAAACTCTCCATAAGTGTGTCAAGTTCAGAAATGGGGATGAAGTAGTGAACGTCATGGCAGAAAATGTCACTATCCATAGAAAAGGGGAACCCGTTCACCAAGTTCAGCATGGTTTAGCAGACTCTACTCTCTCCAGCGTCTCAATCAACGCCATTGAAAAAGAAGGGGGAAACGGATCATGGACCCTCGGCAATCGCAAAGTCCTTCGAATGATGAGGAATATGAATTACTTCCCTGGTTTAGGCCTAGGGAAATATCAACAAGGAAGGAAGCAACCTATTGAGGTCCCATTTGTCAAAAACAAGTTCAGATTAGGGTACGAACCGTCAGAAGACGACTTGAAATACGAGCAAGCCATCAAGAATGAAAAGGCCAGAGCTCGCAGAGAAGGCCGTTCTTATGAAATTCCCAATATGAGACCTTACCGCAAGACACTGAATGGCTACTTTATCCGTCAGGGGGAAGACATCCCGTACGTGATCCTTCCCGAGCCATGGGTTAACAGCAGGGGCATCAAAAACCCGGTCTTAAAGTCTTTTCCGACTATGAGATTCAGAAATCCGAAGGGGAGCCAACTCCCTTGTCGCCCCGATAATGGTGGGGGAAGAAAGTGACCATAGAGTCCGAGACAGAGATCACCGTGGGGGAAGAATTGACGGATTTAGCCTCCATGTTCGAGGAATTTGCCATCATGGACGAGTGCCAGATCAATGCCTGTAGATACCCCGGGAAACCACAACTTGGCTAGAGCGGTGAATTATCCTAGGATGTCTAACTTGTTTTAGATTGTTTAGAGTCGCCACCTATATTTTTAAAGGAACATAAGAAAAACCTAGAAATAGCCTAATTTATATACAAAACCAGAGATTCGGGAGAGAAGGGTTCGGGGGTTAGGTGACGGAGTGGGAAGTACTTAAACACCCACTCCGCCCCGCTTACGCGGGTCTTGCTACTATTGGTGTTCTAATATTTACATGTCTTTCAATTAATTAAATAGAAATGTGCTAACAATTGGGATGAGAAGAAAAGGGGAAATAAAGGGGAAATAAAATAGAATTATTTTATTTATTTAATGATAAAGATTACATGTAACAAGTAATGTTAAAGAATTACATTAAGAGATGAAGAGAAATTAACATGGTGAATTAAAGTTAAGATTAAAATGTAGGGAGATAACCTTAACTAACTTCAATATGTGAAGTAGTCATGTTGGTCATGTCCCATTAATGGGGATTGCATACATCAAGAAGAAGAAAACAAAGGAAGAAAATGGAGTTGTACCTTGAGAAAGAGGACTTGGAACCTTGACTTGAAAGTGTTGTTGTTGTAATGAAATTGTTGTAGAACAATTTGTTGTATAGAAACTCTTGTTGGAGAATTTGTGTAGAGAATTGTGTATAGTGTAGGTGTAGTGAAAATGTGAGATTAAAGTCCAAAGAGTGTAAAAAAAGGTCCAAAAAGAGTCCCTTTCTAAGGTAGAAGATGATGGTTTTTATAGGTAAAAAAGAGAGGGAAAGGTTGGAGGGAAATTGGTCAATCCATGTGAGATGGAATTGACCAATAGAAAATAAGATAAATAAAATAATAAATGAAATAAATAAAATAAAATCAAATAATAATAAAAAAAAATATTTTGTTTTTAATGAAAAGGCTAGAATAAAGGATTGGGAGTTTTTGGAACAAAGGGGGGATGAACTTGGATGTAAAAAGAGGTTGTTTTGTAAACTAGGAAAAGGAGGGAAATAAGGTGCAATCCGTTACTGCCAAAGTGGGAAGCGCGCGAGTCCCGCTTTCGGGGCGAGACGCGCGCGCATCCCGTTAACAGTTCCGGAAGCGCCCGCGGCAGAAAAAGACAGAATGACAGAATGACCCTAAAAGTTAACTCTGTTATGCAGTTTAGTCCAAAACTAATGGAATCAGTTAGGAACTTAACCGAAGTAACAGAAATCAATAAAATAAGTTAAATAAAAATACTTTGTATGCAATCGGGGTGAGAGGTCCAAGGCGGGGTGTCTACAGAGCCCCTCGGCGACGTGGATTGCAAAGCAAAACGCGTCGACGAAAGTAAAAAACACCCGCCGAGGACATCGACAAAGAAAAAGAAAGAAAAGAAAGCAATTCTCGATGAAAGCAGTAATTTGAAATTGCTAGAGGTAGGGGTGCGCTCCCTGTGTGAGCGTCTTTTGTTGATAGAGGGGGGAGGCATGATCCGTTGGTAAACCTGCCGGCTGAATCCCTTGAGTGAGGCCGTTAGTGAACCTTTGAACCTTGAGGCCGTTAGTGAACCTTTGAGGAGGCCGTTAGTGAACCTTGAGGCCGTTAGTGAACCTTTGAATGAGGCCGTTAGTGAACCTTTGAGGAGGCCGTTAGTGAACCTTTGAGGAGGCCGTTAGTGAACCTTTGAACCTTGAGGCCGTTAGTGAACCTTTGAGGAGGCCGTTAGTGAACCTTGAGGCCGTTAGTGAACCTTTCAAGAGGCCGTTAGTGAACCTTTGAGGAGGCCGTTAGTGAACCTTTGAAGAGGCCGTTAGTGAACCTTTGAATGAGGCCGTTAGTGAACCTTTGAGGAGGCCGTTAGTGAACCTTTGAGGAGGCCCTTAGTGAACCTTGAGGCCGTTAGTGAACCTTTGAGGAGGCCGTTAGTGAACCTTCGTTGACGAATCCGTTAGTGAAATCCGTTGATGAGGCCGTTAGTGAACCTTCGAGGCCGTTAGTGAACCTTTGTTGACGAATCCGTTAGTGAAATCCGTTGATGAGGCCGTTAGTGAACCTTCGAGGCCGTTAGTGAACCTTTGTTGACGAATCCGTTAGTGAAATCCGTTTGATGAGGCCGTTAGTGAACCTTTGACGAATCTGTTAGTGAAATCCGTTGATGAGGCCGTTAGTGAACCTTTGAGGCCGTTAGTGAACCTTTGTTGTCGAATCCGTTAGTGAAATCCGTTGATGAGGCCGTTAGTGAACCTTCGAGGCCGTTATTGAACCTTTGTTGACGAATCTGTTAGTGAAATCCATTGATGAGGCCGTTAGTGAACCTTTGTTGACGAATCCGTTAGTGAAATCCGTTGATGAGGCCGTTAGTGAACCTTCGAGGCCGTTAGTGAACCTTTGTTGTCGAATCCGTTAGTGAAATCCGTTGATGAGGCCGTTAGTGACCTTCGAGGCCGTTAGTGAACCTTTGTTGACGAATCCGTTAGTGAAATCCGTTGATGAGGCCGTTAGTGAACCTTTGACGAATTGCTGCTTTGAAGCCGTGTGCTGTTTGGCGTTGCAGTTGACTTTTGCGGGGATGCGGGCATGGTTGACTGTGGACCATTTTCTGCTGGGGATGAAGTGCCTCGAGTTGCAGATGATGTTTGACTTCGCGGTGGTACCTGTTATGTGCTTTGCAGGTATATGTGCTAGTGCAAGAAGATGCATGAAGTGTGAAATGAAGAGAGAAATTGTGCTCGTGGTGTGATGAGATTTTGGAAGCAGTTTTGCATGAGAGAGAGATTTGCAAGAATGAAGAAATTGCTTTTGTGTGCGGTGTGATTTGAGGAAAGCCTCGGATGCATTCATACCTTCACTTACCATTGCCGCTTGATTGGAGATGGATTGCCGAAGGATGTGATACTTTTGATGAAGATGATGGACTGCCGTTGCCTTCGATGGAATGTTGTTGAGATGACATTCTGAATGATGGGTTGGTCGTGCCAAAGGCTGCTACGTATCCTTTGAAGGGAATCAGACCAGCGTAGTTTCAAGGATGATGTAGAATGCTGGAGGAGAAGCTAGGAGCAAAGCAAAGTAAAGCACATACTTTTGCACATAGAAGGAGAAAAAGAAAAGAAAAAGAAAAATCTTTTTTTTTTTTTTTTTTTTTAGATTAGAAAGGAAAGAATATGCAACATGTGAGGAAAAGATTTTTTTTTTTAGTTCGTGGGTGAACCATTTTAACCATTGTGTGCTTGTGAAGCCAAC